>PVHY01001408.1:49168-160396 GCA_004024945.1 Uropsilus gracilis | reverse complement strand
AGTCTCTAAAATGTGTGATTCAGATTTATCCCTACTATTGTGAGATCTGGAGAGCACAACCCATATAAAATCAATTCTGCAGCTTGAGATGTCTGTCCACTAATGCGTAATGAATGCATTTATTACATGAAAAGATGAATGGAAAAAGTATTTTAGTGACAGACCTGAAGAGTTGTGATCCTATACCTCTGAATCACATACAGTGTGGGAAACTAGTATTATTCCTTTCTCTTTATATATTCATATATATATCTCCATATACAGATATGCATATGAGTATTTGGAGATATATATGAATATATATACACATATATGAGTATATACATATACCTCTGTATATATACATATATTTATTTCCTAATATAAATTACCATTAGGTATTTTACTTCTTTATATAATAGGATTTTTTTTATCCAACTTTTTTAAGGCTGTCAGCAAACTATATAGGAAGTGAATTAGTTTCTTGAGAATAAAAATTCTAAGAGATTTAGTATATGCTTGCGATCTTTCTCATTAGCTGGCTATAATACTGGATTGACCTTGTACCAGTTTTGAACAGCTTATTTTATAAAAAGATCTTGGGATTTTATTTGTTTCTTTAAATCATAGCAGGGGTTTTACAAAATAAGCCCTACCTTGAAATAATTTGCTATTAATAAATAAATTAGACCTATAGAAGAAAAAGCAGAACTCCCCCTTTTTGTACTATTCTCCAAACAAGAGCTCCAGGTGGTGGAAAATTTACTCTAGATAGAAAGAAACAAGGCATCTTGGGTTTATCCTGGCAGATATGTTGATTCTCAGGACAGGAGGATGATTTGGGTGAATACTTAATAGAGACACTCCAATTCTCTCCAGCCTCAAGGGAACTTGTTACAAATACCTGGAGAGAGCAGCTGTAAGAAACTGAGAGTGGACCTAAAAAGAAATGCCTCTAATATATTCCAGGGAGCAATATAAGAAACTGAGTGAATGGGAAAACTCAGCAGGGACCTCAGTAACCTTTAACACATGGGGCTAAAGTTGCTCTTCCTCTTTAGCAAGGGCAACACATGCTGCGTTGTGTGCAGCCTTCAAGCACATTTTATGCTGACAAAAGTACAAGCAAAAGTCAATGACTGTGTAAAAGTCAAGTGACCAGGTAAAGACTCAATGACTGTGTAAAAGTCAAGTGACCAGGTAAAGACTGAGTCACAACAGGTCACCAGATAATAGAAAAAAATAATTAGAATGAAATTGTGTGTGTGCAATAGGTGTGAGAATAGGTGCATGAAAATGAGTCTACGGAATTATAAATATGGTGTTCTGATTCACTAGATTCAACTTATCTATCACTTAGTAGTTGGGTAACACTGGAAAAGATCTTAACTCTTTGCTCGTCATTTCCTTCAGTATAACTTTGTATAAATGTTTCTGAATTATAGTTTGGTTGAGAGTTCTATATATCTTGATTTGAAATATGTATATATAGCAAATACTCAATAAACAGTGCCTATTATTAATATTAATATCATAATGCAAGAATAACCCAAATATTCTATTATATGGATTAAATGGAATAAAAAAGGATAAAACAATCGCAAACATTAAAATTATAAATAGCTAAAAATGAGGACATGATATTTATTCATCAACTCATACATACATACTTACAATTCTCTATCCATCTACATACTCAGTTTTTAATATTGGAATAATTGTTACATCTTAACTATTGTTTTAAAAATACTGTCATAACTTTCTTTAAAAGAAATATGGGTTTTTTCTTTCTAACTCCTCCACCGTTCTAGACTACTTCATGATTTAGTAATGAAAGAAAGTAAAAAATATATAGTGGTATTTCTTGAGATAGAAAAGTAAGATAAATCTAAAAATTTCACCAAGTAACATGAGCGATTTGAGAAACTGGAAGTGTGAAGATAATTGTAGAGATTGAAGTCCAAGAAGATAACAGCAAACTGAAACCAAAGGAAGAACATGGAAAATAAGAAGTTGTCTGGGAAAGAATATGGTTGATGCAAATTTAGATAGGAAATTATTTAATATTCAGTTTTATTGCTTGTGTTTTGCAGAGCAAATACCACACAACCTTCATCCCTGACTCTAGTCAATATGGTTTTGCATTAGTGTTACTCAGGGTAACTGAAGGAGATAGAAATCTGTTCCATTTAGATCAATATGGCACAAAGAAAGGAATGCAATTTTGTAGATAAAGTACAAGGAGCTTCAGATTTGAGCAGTGATGGAAAATGGGCATATACTCTATTCTGCAAGATAATTTACACAACCCCTGATAAGTTGTTATATTTGAGGAATGCACCTGATGAACTGCATAATAATTAGAGGGTAAAGTTTTCTTGTGCAGTTGAGAGACTGAGGGGAAAGGGATGGTCATAAGCATCCAGTCAATATTTTTATAATTTCTTATGTAGAAGTGAACATATGGAGGAAATGATCTTAATGTTGAATGAGGGAGGGGGTGTCAGGAAATACATTCTAAGACACAATCACATTTGAAGTATTTTGGGAAATCAGTAGGAAATACTCTAAGGAAAACAGTGCTTCCAAACCATGAAAAATAAGAACAAGGACCTAGAAACATGAGTGCAGTAAGGACTTTGTAGGTTATTTTTCTCTAACTCATCATGACATGAGTCCCAGTTATTTTATGAGGAATTAGCATATAAGCACACTTAAGTATATTAGAATTTTGCAAATATAGGTTACCTATATGAAATCATTTGGGGAAAACAATGTGTCTGGAAGCAATGAACTATGTTATGTTTACATTATCTTCAAGTCAAATTGAAAGGGGTATTATTAAATTAAAAAAAAAAAGAAAAAATGAGAGGGGCCAGAGTGAACAGAAGGATTGTCAATGGAGGTTCAGGGGGGAGCTCTCCAATAACCATTTGCCTGTACTGTAAAATCTAAAGTATGAATAAAATTAAAATTATAAAAAAAAGAAAGGGGTATTATTTTACACAATATCACAAGTAAAAGACCGTACAGATGATTTCATACTCCATTTTTCAGTCTTCTAGCTGAGACCTCTGGCATCATAGAATAAAAAGAATCCATCCTCCATATTCCACATGTATGATCCATCATAACCACGAACAATAGTGTGATTGTTTTGGGACATGAAGTTCTAGGTTAATTTGCTATGTAATCATAGTAACCAAAATAAAATATTTAAATATTTTATCAAGAAGTCCTCTGGTCACCATGTTTACACACTGCATTTAACTTTATTAAAAGTATATTTGTATAGAATTTCAATAGATTTATTTTTAATTCAATGTAGTATAATAAAATAGTAACAGAATAAATCTGTTGGCTATTTGAGTTTGGATCCAGCTGACTGCATACTATTTGTATGATTTTAAAAGAATGAATTAATCTTTGTATGTTTGTTTCTTCATCTGTATAATGGGAAAATCAGTATTCACCTCAGAGGGTTTACAGTATTTACCTCAGAGGGTTTTGATAAGGGAGACAACACATAAAGTTCTCATAATTTGGTGAAAGCACAGTAAGCATTTATTAATTACTTAGATGTTTGCTACTGTTATTATATTATTATTTTACTTCCTTGAACATGATGAAATTGTGTGAATATTATTCTAAGTTCATATGTACAAAATATATATTATGTATGAGATATATATGCATATACATACATAAAACATACATGATATGAAATCTCACAGAGGTGGAATGCTCAGAGACATGCAACAAATGATTAGCAAAGCTTAATTAAATCTAAGTCTTTTGACTTCTGACTTTATTTTAAAATGCACACCTCCAGATTTCTCACGGACTTACTAAATGGAAGGATCAATTCACCAATGTAAAGTAAATGCAACTCTAGGAGGTTCTTATGCATGGGAAAGTTTGCAAACTATGACAACTAGACAATACAGAATACAAGATTATTACAAAATAAATTTTTAAAAAATCAAGAGTTTTGAAAGCTTTAAAGCAGGAGAATAAAATCACTCTGCACCTTTCGTATAAGTAAAGTAATCCATGACACAGATTTTGCAATCAGATTCCCATCTACTTTAATACATCTATACCCTGTGAAAAACAATTGTCCTATTACAGTAGGTCACCCTTAGTTGACCATGTGCGAACAAGAAGATGAGCTTGTCCCCAGGTGATAGGCTTCCGGAAGCTTTTTGGCAAGGATTAATTGCTCAAAGTATTGTGAGTCTGTTTATGTGGCTGCTTACAGTGCTACAGAAAGTTTCCTGTGACTGCTTTCCTGAGACAGGCTGAACTCAGATAACCTCTGTGGATTTCCAGTTATTTTGAGATGCTGTTGATAAGCTCCCCCACAAGCTATATTGGGGGCACAAGTCAAAATACCTGTGGATTCTGATGTGTACAATCAGCCTTTGATCTTTTCCCATTTCTCATTAAGAATCAGGCATCTATCTGCTGGTTATGATTATGGGCACCTTTATCTCACTTTCTCTCTGCACTATGACTTCAACCCAATTATTGCATACTCCATTTGTGATGGCTAGTGCAGTAGTACATAAACCATAATTGCACTGATAATTCAGACAAAGAAAGGGAGATAAGAATGGAGGCACTCACTGAGTGAAACCTTTAAGAATGGGAGATCAATTGGCAAAAGGTAAAGTGAAAGGAAGGTAATGTTTCTCCTCTTTGGGAGGGTTGATGTATTAAAATAAGAGAATCCTAAGCAATAGAGAAAAAAATGCATCTTATGCAGATTTATGGAGTTGTTTGCCTCAGTGTAAGATAAAAATAAAAGTTTGGTGGAGACTATAAAGAGTTAATTATTGAAATACAGAAGCAGTTGAATTCCTTTTCTTTGATATGGCTTGGAGAAAAATTTCCTTGAAAGTAACTTGAAACTAGGAGACCTTTAGTTTCTACTATTTAGTTTCTCCTTTTAAATAGTTCTTACCATTTGAAAGTGTGTTTTCACCATTAATTGCAAAAGGTATTACAAAACAAATTACTAACATGTATAAAATCATCTGTGATACTGCAATATACACATTGCATGATGATATTAATAATTCCCTCAAATCCCTTCACTCTGGAAATCTCTTTCAAAGCTACATAGACTTGGTTATTTCATGTAAAAAATACAGAAATTCAGTTTTCTTCCTTAGATATGTATTAATTGAACACCCTTGGGAAATTATTTGAAGGTTTTAAACTTTCATTTTCTCATATGTAAGGTAAGGATAGAATGGCAGCCTGCTGTACAGATGATTGATATCTCTCTTGAATGGAATTGATCAAATTTTGCTTGAAAGCCCTCCTGAAACCTATAAGCCCTTTTTTGTTACACACTCACCATACTTTCTCCCTCTTCCTTTCACCCCCCACCCATGCACATACACTCTATTCTGTACAGCTGTGCAATCAGCCAAACAGTGAACACTCAGGACATACTAGTGTGTGAATGAAGGAATGAGAAACACTTATAAAGTAATTCTATTATCAATATTTTATAGATAAACTAGCTAAAGCACCAAAAAGTTAATTTGTCTAAGACTCATACTCAAAGGGAGAAAAGACAAGATTTAAAGGTCCATCTTATGTCCTCTGTCATTCAGATTTCAACTATGCAGTTTCCCTTCAGAAGGTTCACAAAGCATTCTGTGTTTTGCCGTTGCCACTATTCTAATCTTCCTTGTATTATAGGTATCAGTACTGAATTTAGCTATTAAAGAAATTACATATTCCTTAAGGATAAGATTGTACATAATTGATCTTTGTCTTTGAATTCATGATGCCTAGTTTATAAATATTTGTAAAAATTAGAAATTTTACTTTTTAGAGAGATCCCAGAAGTCCTTCTGAGTTGATTTAACTAAAGCTCTATTTATGGCAAAGGAAAAGATTAAGTGTTTTTTCAGCAATAGAATTATCATACTTCTTTTACAACAAATGCAAGGTTCTTCCTATTGTTATATACCCATCATAGAATTTTATGCACTCTGTACAAATACCATATTTCTCTCTGTAGTCTGTATATTATACTCTATCATATTTTTCACCAGGTTATTAGAAACTACAAGATAGCTTCTCATAATTTTATTCTCTTAGAATATGATCTTAGAATATTTAGAAAAAAACAAGCAAGAAAATATTATTGGGATGATTTAGTTTCCAAGGACTATGGGTGCTTTGGTTGGGGCCATGATGCAATAAGTATACCTTTATGGTGAGATCACATACCTCTAAAGCACAGTTAATGTTGTAAATCAATGTTGGCCTCAGTAAAAATACTAATAGTAGTATTAATAAATACCAATATGAGAAAAAATTTATTCTCTCCAGCTTGCTGATAATTTTTGGATATTTCAGATGTGTTGCCAATAAACTTTGTTTTGTGTGGCATACATTTGAGTTATACTAGTATGACCTCTGCATGTTGTATTTTAAATTTGATTTTAGAGCTCTATATGGTTTCCTAAGTTATTTTTAATTCATGTGAATTACCTGAATTGGAGGTCCATTAACTTTCATTAGTCTGTCCCAGGAGCTGACTGCTGGCAAAGTGCCAAACTCCTGGAGCCAGAGGGTAGAGACAGATGAGGGATGACACTGTGGAGAGGCCAGAAATAAAGGTGAAACTTCAACAAGAGTCCAACCAGAAATAAAGGCAAAACTTCAACAAGAGTCCAATTCACTAACTCTTCTGCATTCAAATGAACAAGATGGCAACTCAACTGGTACTTTCAAAATTAAATAATCAGAAACCAGGGAAGCTTAGTGGGTGGCAAGAGAGGTTTCTTGGATACTACTATGTTTAGACTACTCTTCTGGTAACTAGGGTTTGGCATTACTCTAAAGTTCCCTGATTTTATTCATCCAAATGTTGCAAAGAAACGAAAAAGATGATTATACTGGGAGCGCTTATGACATTTTACAGTGCCAGGATGATGGAATATCTGCTTAGTTAAGAAGTTTTACCTTCACAGTTGCTGCTACTAGGAATCCATCACTAATGAGTTCAGGCCCATATATCATCTCTAGAAAGCATGTGACAGTCTGAGTACAACCCCAGCCCTGGCATTTCGTAACTGTACTCTAATTTCCATCAGAATTTCTCAGGGTGTGCATGATCTTTAGAGAGAAGGGACAGCTGGCAAGTGAGGACATGAAGACAATGGATATTTATAAAGAGCAAAACAAAATGACACCACTAATGAAAGCAATAATGTTTAGATCTAGACTTCTCAGATCTGATCTCAGGTCTGTCGATTCCATAAAGAAATTTAAGTCAGTTTATTTGATGTGAGCCTCAATTTCTCACCTAAAAATGGATGCAATATCAGCTGTCACTAAGGGGTTTTAGAAGAACTAAATCAAAATAGGTATATAATGTCAAGCATATAATGGGCTTTCAGACATAGTAGTTGCTGATGCTGGTACTCTGTAGTTGTAGTATATACTAGATGGATACTCCTCGTCACACCTTGGATTCCTTGTGCCAGAAGAAAATACTAGGATTGATGGGATTGTATGACTCAATGGATTTTTTTCAAGTTTTTTCTATTAGAAAGTAGAAAAACATTTATGAATTATGTAACAGGAAGCATATACCCTGTGCAAATGCTACTGGGTAAATTTGCCAGTAAAACATTCTCTCAGAGAAGGAAGACACAAATAGATGAGGAAGATAAAGATCTGTTTCTCTCCTTCTGTAAATCTTGCCAAATTCAATGTGTGTTGAGTCATACACGTTAAACCTCTATAATCCTGCAAAAGGAGCCATGCTAACTTGCATAATGAACACATTTTTTGTTTTTCCTGCCAAGTGACTGTATTTCCAAAAGCTTGCACCTGTAAGTGTTCTGAATATGTTTATTTCCCATGGTAATGGCCACAGACATGTTATTCTAGTCAAACAACACAAATATTCCCAAATGAAGCAAGGTTTCATGTGGTCTCTAAAGACAGCCTCAAAATAAGTTGTGGAAGCATCCTTTAATGTTTTCATTCATTCAAGAAATATTTATTAAATGCTTTCTGCAAGTTCATAGACACTATGAAACATGATAGTGAAAAAATAGAAAATAAGCCTGTTTTTAAGAGTTTATAAAATATCCACACCCTACTCTCTTAGTTGGTATACTAGCAATTCTTAATGGCATCTCTTCCTAGTTACTGAAAATAATTATACTCATACAAAATTCTCATGGATCAGGATAGTACTGATGTGAATGTCATTCAGTGTATACACATCCCAATCTCAATGATCCATACCTGTAACTCATATAATGTTAAATGCAATGGTTCTTCAGTAAATTTTGTTTTATTGAAAAAAATACAGCATTGAATGAAACTTTATTTGTTCTATTCTCTATTAAATCACCACAATCAATAACTTTGGTAAAAACTTCCCCACATTTTCTAACCTCTGACTATATTTATGTATCCTTACTGTCTAAAAAATGATACTATTGTACAAGCTCTAATATTTAGCAAATAACTAGGCCAAAGTAATTACTCAATGTATTTCCCTTTAACAAACTTTGCAGACTCTGAATTAACTTGAACTGTAAAATAAACAGTGTTGTTAATAAGACATTAGCTTTTTAAAAAGACAAATAGTCCTTGAGGTGCACAAAGAAAATTTTCCACAGAGCTGCCAGCTCTAGCCTGATTATCCTCTTACCAGATGGTCAATATTCCCCAAATCTTAAAAGATAGACTGACTTTATCAGACAAGATTTCTTAGGGAAAATATCTAGTGACGAATAATTCTTACTCCATACTGCCAAGAAATATTTGAATGGATTACTTTTCAAAGAATTTTTTTTAAACTCATTCTAGATATATAGGAAGCTGGTTCCTTTTTGTGGCATTCAAAAAAAATGTGAAAGACAACCCAAAAGCATTTTAGAAAATATGCCATTTTATATCAAACCATTTCAGGCAGGATTTATTTTTTTTTCACAGTTCCTCTCTATGCCTTTACAACATAGAGTTATAGAAGATTGTAATTTTCAGTTCTCCTATGTATTTTTAAAACATGAAGTGGGCATATGTAAAAAATGAAAGCCATCTTTCTTTAGGAATAAGGCTAACATTTTAAAAAGATTTTAGTTAAAGTGTGATTTTCATGTGATTTTTTAATCCCAAGGAATTCTGTGGTGTTCACTTATCAATAACAGAATGATTACATGATTGTTCTAATTCTCTTCTTATTGCTATTGTCAATTTTCAGAAGGCAGTGCTAGAATTAAAGGACTTCCATTGAAAGTACATTAACAATAGAAAACTTTCTTATATTCCCATAGCAGTAAACTTTGTTCACTTTCAATTTATTTTGCCCTATCATTTTTGAGAAACACCTGTATATCATATTGAAATGTAAACACTTAGTTTTAAAGCCTTTCTTTATATATCTATAGATTCATTAAGATAGCAGAAATGGTCACGGTTATTCTTCCTATTTGATTAAGCAAAAACTCAGAGAGGGAACCAGGGAGAACAATGCCTTCAATATGCCAGTTACCCTACTAAGCTCTTTATTTTCTCTCTTGTAAATATGATCACCAATTTTAAATCAGAGCTCATAGCCCAAGTTTGTGATGACTCATCCATAGTCACAAGGTGATTTATTGTAGAACTGAGTCTTTTGATGGAGAGTTTCGTATTAATATAGAGCTCTTCCTGCTCTCTCCCAGGCTGCCTTGATCAACCAAAAGTTCTTATGAATATAGTGACAGTATAAATAGGAAAGGGGCTTAGAAGACTAAACCATACTGTTGGAGATAAGAAATTTAAGGTAGAAAACTATAGACATGATTTTACCTGTGGTATATACTATCCTGTTAGACAAGATCAGAGAGCTCCCCTAATTTAAAACCATATCTTGCCATAGAAAGAAGGTTATGACCAGTTGGTTCAATATGGCTACATATATGACTTCATGGCTTAAGCCTAGATTTAGAAAATTCTAATATTTTTGTTTCATTTTATTAAACTAGCCTAAGACTTTGAATAACAAACTCTTTATTATGAGCAAGAGAATGACATATTCACCAGCCTGTGTTTTAAAATGACCACTCAGATTCAAATTCAGACTTTGTCATTTACTCAACACTATCTCATCTCCTCTCACTTCTGTGTAGCACTGATACTTGGTCAGAGTTATCAGTAAAACTGTGATTAACAATCTTCACCAGGTATTCACTAAGCTTCCACTCTGGGTAAGTGTTAGGTACTGAAAATACCACTGAATACATTAGCCATAGCCTTTTGGTAGTTTATAGGATAGGCTACAAACATACACATACAAATTACAAATTTCTGTGTATGATAAGGGGAGGAAGGAATGAGAAGGCAGAGTCCTGTCAATTGTTACAACATTGAAAATACTCTGGATACTTGTCATTGTGCATATGTGAAACCCATAAAATATGCTTAGAGTAAACTATGAATTTGAATTATAATATGTCAATATGAGCTCATCAGTTCTAAAAAATATATCACTGGGGAGGAAGAGGCTGATAATAGAAAAGGCTATAAGTGTGGGGACAGGGATATATGAGAAATCTCTGCATCTTCCTCTCAATTTCTGTCAAACTAAAACTTTTATAAAAGTAATATAGTCATTAAAAATTAATTATAAAGCTAAAATATGTTCTATGATCAATACTATGGTAGAACTAACTATAGCATACTATAAAGCATGAATATATATAAGCAATAAGGTCTCTAATTATAGGTGGGATTATAAATTTTAAAGGTTTTGAACATTTCTACTTAGTAGAGATAAATGTTTTTGTATTTGATGCAAGGTAAATGTATCTCTATCAATCTCTCTATCATCTATCTATCTATCTATCTATCTATCTATCTATCTATCTATCTATCTATCTATCTATCTATCTATCATCAATCATCTAAAAAATGTAGATTCCTTACTCTCTGAGTGCATCCCATCCATGTAAGATCATTTTCCAACATTCCTCTGCTGCAATCTATAACCACAATACTCTATTTCATTCTCTTTCCCAAGTAGGTCATTTCTATTCTTATTCTCTCCCTCCTCCACATTACTCAGAAGAAATTAATGCATTCATCCATTGAAGAAAAACTGAATGCTTCATGTTTTATATTATATATCTTAACTTTCCACCCTAAACTGTTTATTCATTTCCCTGCAATTTCATAGCAAAGTATTCTGTACACATCCATATATAATCAGAATACAAATTTACTTTAAAGTTCCTGAATATTTTACATACCTGACAATTCCCAAACAATTACCATTTTACTTGATTTATATGAAATTTTAAAAATGCACTGTAGTTATAAAAATTGACCATATTCTTGAAGAGATTGTGTCTGATTTAGGACTACTGCACAGAATTACAGTGTTGAAATATAAACACGAGATAAAATAAAGCACCTTCGGAATTAAATCTATGAATCTAAAAAGTACCATCATATGACTTGGAAGGTGCAAGCAGAAATATTTTACTCAGTTTATTATAAAAGTGTTATATAAAATGTCAGTAAAAAAAGTTAACAGTTAATGAGAAAAGCAAGTATATTTTGCAATGCCATATGATACCTTATTACGAATATGATCTGTTACAATATAGTCGATTTTCCAGAGTTCAAAATACCACAGTGACAGATTAAACATGCATAAAACAGTTTAAATTCTTATTAAGCTTCCATGTCACTCTTGCTTCAGAAATTCTTTGGTACTATTGATTGGATGTTGAAACAAAGATATTATAATTGATTTCTCATTTGTATAAAGAAGAACTTAAAGAATTGTGAATTCCTCTTTGGTTTTGATAATAAAATTTTGCTTCCCTGCATGTCTACTAAAAGTCCACAGAGGTATAGAGATCCACTACTGTGCAAAGACTTAATTATAAACATTTTACTAATCAATGCAAAATTGCTAGAATCATGTCCTTTCTTAAAAACAGATTAGCAAAGTTGGTTGAATTTCTAACTTAAGTATGTTCAGTAAAACATTCTCATCTAAGAATATGAGTGGAGGTATATGGTTTGCTTCTGGTATAATTTCTTCCGTAATGAAAATGATTTTCATTCTGTTATTGGTTTGCCACACTTGGGATAATACTTAGATCTCACAGAAATTATTTTATTAAAGGAAATCAGATGGGAAATTTTGTTTCTCAATAAAATAATACATTTTTTTCCAAAAATTTTGTTTAGTTTTATCTTAGAGAAAGAACAAATTTGTAAACTTTTAAAAATATGCATAAAAATGTCAAGAGAAAAAATATTCTACTAGAGCATACCCAACAACTAACAGGATTCCAGTAGAAAAACACACTATAATGGCCCAAGTCTTGTGCTTATGGTCATAAACTGAATTACAAAAATCAAGGAAACAACAGCAGAGATAGTAGGGAAGTTCCAGATAATTAATTAAAGACTTTCATAATCTTAGAGTTTTCTAATAACTGAGTTGAGTGTATATATTTGCACTGAGACATATACATACATATGTATTTCATTTTTTTAGATTTGAAATAGGACTTTCCCAACCAACCTTTGTTAATTACATAAACTTTAAATGAATATTACACATGCTTTAATTATTACTTCACTCACAAGAGGAAGCTAAAATATATTTCTGTTATTACTATTTCCAGATTGTTCAATATTCAGAAATTATGAAGTGTATTTTTTTTTAATTTGGCTGAAGAATTTAGTACACAAATACAAGTCAAAAATAAGCAATTGAATTGAGATCATAAATATAAAACTTTTAAAGGGCATGACCACAGGAGGATCTTAAAGTACTTATAAATTCTACCAAATCACCTTATTTTATATTCAGAAGCAAACATTCAAAAGCAAAGGAGTAGTCACACAGGAAGGAATATATCCTTGTGTAAATTTTAAAATTAGAATGCATTGGGACCATCAGTTTAAGGTCACTCATCCTACAAAAATATGCCTTAAAAATAAGAGAGAATTGTGTATTTCATAAGATGATCTGGCATTCAGAAAAATTCCTGGATCAAACCCTCTGATTTGTCTAGTTATGACTTGGGGCTTGGTAGTAAGTATGTCTGATTAACACTCAGGTTTCATAACTTACCTAGTTTGAGCCTGCCGCTTTCAGAGCTGTAACTTATTATCTGTAAATTGGGGAAATTATAGTAACTTCATAGTAACTTTTTTATAGTAAATTATAGTATAGTATACATTTAGAAGTTCTCATGAAAATTAAATAAATAATTGAATGCTTGAAAAATGTGTGGTATATTTACACAATGGAATACTTTACATCAATCAAAGAAGACAAACATGTTATTTGCAGCAACATGGATAGAGCTAGAATGAATCATGTTAGTGGAAATAAGCCAGAAAGTAAAAGAGAAATACTGGATGGTCTCACTTCCATGAGGGATATAGGAAAAACAGACAGACAAGAAAAACTTAAAAACTGCCAACAGAACAGAAGCGTAGCACAAGCAAGGGAGAAGAGGGTGAAAATAGGGGAGGGGGAGGGTAAAAAGATTAAGATGGTTCACAGATGATAAGGTGATGGCAGAACCTCAGGGTAGACAATGATGTAATATATATCTATATGTGTGTGTGTGCATTATATGTGTGTGAATAATCAATAAAAAATGTCAGATGCATGGAACAGTACCTCCCTCCCTCATTATAACTTCTCAATATATTAGCTATTACTTTTTATTTTATTTAACAATCTATTATACACTTTTTCATAACTCTTGATTTAGAAGAACATCAATAGTTTCTGAGGGAAAACATATCACAGGAAATAATACATATAATGGTCGAGAGTGACTACCCTATATAAATTTCAATATCTTTTACTGTGTTGAGAGAAATACAAGAGATTCTTAAAAAATATCCGTGGTGATGTTGTTTCTAAATGACTCCAGAACCACCCAGCAAAAGGACAAAGAAATGAAGGTATCACGTTAAGCAGACGGAAATTGTTGTGAAATAATGATTTTTTTCAGGACCTCAACCAGCCTTTCAGAACTTGAATCATGGAGATACTGTCCCCTAAAGTCAACCTCACCCTATTCTTCTTCAGTTCCTATAAAAGAAAGTCACCTTGGAACTGTTCATGTTTGAGCATGAACAGAATCAGATAAACCTAAGTTTGACTCAGGAGTAGGGAAATGCATATCAAAACCACAATGATAAAACATCCCATACCTGTAAGAATGACTATTCTCAAAAAGAAAAAAAAAATGTTGGTGAGGATGTGAAGAGTGGTAAACCTCATAGAATCCTGGTGGGAATGTAAATAGGGTCAGTCATAAGGAAAGCAATGAAGAGATTCCACAAAAAAAAATAAGAAAAAATTATATTTGGAAACAACATAAATGTCCCTTGACTGATTATTACAATTTGATATGGTAATATATACATAATCTACAACAAAGGAAAACTTCCCATTTGTGACAACATAAATGAACCATTAGGGTATTATGCTAAGTGAATTCTGGATATACTACATCAGATGAAGGAGGGCAATTGCTATATGATTTCAGTCATGTGGAAGATAAAGAAATAAAACAAGAAAACATAATAAAACAAAAGAAACCATTAGACTATGAGAACAAAATATTGGTACCAGAAGGAAAGGAGGAGGGGAAGGTGGTATGTTGGGTAAAATGGTTCATTTGAATAGTATACCCTAGACTAGATAAAAACTAGACTTTTGGTGAGGATTATAATGTAGTATATATATATATATATATGATGAATTATAGTGGTATGCACCTAAAACATATATGATGCTATAAACCAGCAATATTGCAGTAAAATTTTAAAAAGGGAAAAAGTAAACATATAGCAAATAACTATTATTAAGAGGTAAGCATAACAGCCCAAAACAATATTTAATGAGTATTTCATTTCTTTAATTAGAAAATGTTAAAATTGACAATTCCCAGTTTCTAGTTGCATAACTGTCCTGGTCAATTTAGTCTTTTTGACTCAGTTTCCCATATTGGCAATGAGAATAATAAGCAGCCCTTTGTCCCTCTCACATTTGCTAAAAGAATCAAATGAAGCAATACAAATGAATGCCCTATGAAAGCTACTAAGTAGCGGTATTAATAGCTGTGCTAATACTCATAATAATTTTAATAGCACAGATAAATCTGGCATTAATTCACAGCAATGGATCATCTTACTGAGGACATTACAATGATCTATTTTCAGGATAGAAAGTTCCCAATGAATTGGCAAGTATATAGAAAAAGACTTTTGGCCTAATGCCAGAGCTGGAATATCCTCAACTTCATGCAATTTCCAACTAAGTATGCAAAACTATTTTACCTTGCAAAATGATTATTTCATTTAACATTCATCAATTTTTCCTGTTTTGAATATTTGCCAACTTATTTTCTAGGTGGGGTGTTAAACTATTTCTACAAAAGGAGTTTCATTATATTTTTGACTCATCAAATGATTGCTAAATTATCTTTTAGCTCTTCAAGAGGAGTCTTTAAAAAAATAAGCATTTTAGAAAACTGTTTCATTGTTTCAATGATGTACTCTGTCATTTACCTTAAGAAAATAGAACCCTCTTTATCAGTGTCATTTGCTTGTTTTAAAATGCTTTCTTTTAGGCAAACCAAATTCTCAGAGAATTACGATGAGAAAACTATTCAAAGCACATATTCAAAAATCTAAACTATATATAATTTTAAAATAATTTGGGTTGATTAAATGAAGGAACACAAAAATTCAAGTATTTTCAAGACCCTGATAGCATTATGATCTACTTTACATAAAATACTGATATAACCCAAATTTCCTGTATGTGTAAATCAAATTGAATTTTGTGCTTTGCAGTCTAACACATTCCATTAATTATTTAACAATGTGTGTTGCTTACATAGAATTCACACCAAGTACCATGTACTGTGAACCAAGTTTATGTACTGTTGGTGAGTGTATAGTTTTTAGAATTCTTACTATTACGGTCTGCTGATCATACTTAATATATTGACTTTATATATATATATATATAGTTTTATATACATATTATTTTAGCAGGTCAGGTGACTAACAAAGTCAAGATGAAAAAGGAGAGTGCTTATACAGTACATAGTGATGAATAATGCAAGTATTACCCAAACTGTCAACATTATTTGTAGAACAATAGAATACATTAACTATTCTACAAAAAATGTTTCCCAATCTTGCCTTCCTATCAAATGTGGTTTTATATCTGGACTCCTTAAATATATGTGCATATAACTTCAATGTTTTTGCTTCAGACCGTTTGGAAACTGTTTTATTGTTTTGACCACTGCAACAGATTCAAAGCTGGAGGGTGCCCCCTGCAGATAATCATCCCTGAGCTGTGGCCACACAATATTAACTTCTGCCATTTGGTCCTTGCCTCAGCATAGTTTTAGCTCTCTGGGTGATTTCTAGCATGATAAGTTTATTAGAAATGATACCCATGGTGTCAGGGCCATTGGGATAACACTCCAAAGCAAGGAATTAAACTCAATTCTATTGAAATTGTATACTAAAATCTGAGCAGTCAAGGATGGAAAATTGGTCAGATTAAATTCTGAATTTTTAATTCAGTCCATTTCAACAATTATTATTGATACCTGATATTGCCATTCAACAAGTAATATGGGGACAGCAATATATTCCAGAAATATACAGATCATGGTCATCATTGTCAATTATACATCTAGGAAACTGGACAACACTGACATTTTAGTAGACAATTTCAACAACAATGCAGTAAGTCCTAAGAAATCGAGCATGGCAGTATGCTCTGGAAGCAAGATATGAAAAATTTAATCCAAAGACAACAAGAATAGCTTCATGAGGAAGTATGTGTGGGACAGATCTGTGTAATGTTGAGAGCATTTAGATATCAACTCACCAGGCTATAGCAATTTATTGAATTTTTTGTCCCTGTCCCATTATTTTTCTGAAAGGGAAATTATATAGCTAATGCATAGCCTCCTGAAATGTTCACCAAAGGTTAGACTTCTTTATAAGTGTCTCATTGTAAATATTTTGTTTTTGTGCCTCAAGTGTAGCAATAATTAACTTTAAATATAAGAAAATATACTTAGAATTTCACAATGCACTCTATGAGTAACATCTGGATTCAGTAATATTTTGAACTTTTGTTTCTGGTGATGAATGTCCAGATGATATCTAATCCTAATAGTAATGGAAGGTATTACCTTCTATTGCTATTTAATGAGGTTGGTGTATCAGTATTTTTCACAGTTGAGTAGTAGGTATTTATATTTTTTTCATGTAAGATTTTTGGGATTAAGAAATGAACTTTTCACCTCTGGATGTTGACAGCAGGTACTACACCATTGTCCGATACCATTTTGTTTATCTGAGCACCACATGTCATGTCAAGTTCAATGTCAGTGTAAAAACAGCTATAATATGACAGTAGAGCTTTTTGAAATCGGTATCACAATCAGTAAAAACAATGCCAGAGCATAAGCTAAACTAAGCTAATAATGCCCTACTCATAAGCTAAGCTTGCATAAAGTGGTTTATTCCACCCCAGTCTTTAAATATCTTCTTTGATTGGTAATAATAATACTTCTTGTCTTAGAAGTGAAATCACTTTTATAAAATGATTGGCCTCCTGTCAGTTCAGGGGGTTTAAGTCCCAAAGTATTTAATGCAGAATTAGTAGCCTCAAACTTTGCTGATCCAGCTTCCTCTTAACCTTTTAATTAAAGTGTCTGATGAGGAAAATCAATAGCCTCAGTTACATAATCTGTAGCATTTCATAAGAGAGAAGCTGGTGCAATTATGACTAAGCTAGATATATAATTATTTCTTTGTATCCTAACTAAAGTTAGAAAGCTAAACTTGGAGCATTGCTCTAGAAACTGCTCTTCTCCTTAAACATTTTCAAGATCTCAAATCCTAAGGGTTTCCTATTCATTGATCTTCAGATTGTCATTATGTGCTAGGAAGGAGAAATTGGCACTTTCCTAGGTTCTTTGTTTTGAAATTTCATACTCTCTATCACTGATGATTAGGGCAAACTTAAAGAAAATAAATCAAAGTGAAATGCTTCAGTTTTAGTTCCTTCTGTGTTTCTGATAGCAATAGTATTCTATTACTCTGATTGCTGACAAACTAACCCCATTTAGTTTAATTTTTAATTTATAAGGCTATTGTATTTTAGCAGATCATGGAGATCTAATAAATATTCAGTTGAAGAAAACTTAGATAATCATGGAAAGTGGCAGATGAGAGATGATGAATAAAAGGCATCTGGACTTTATTCAATTATACTAAACTGGAAAACACAAATTTTGATGCAGCTCAATTATTCCTTTTCCCTCCCTCCTTCGTTCCCCCCCTTCTTCCCTCCCTCCCTCCCTCCCTCTTTCCCTCTCTCCCTTTCTCCCTTCTTCTCTCTTCCCTTCCCTCTCCTGCCCTTCCTTCCTTCCTCTTGTTTTAGGCATTCTCCTGGTCCTAAATTCCTTTATTCAACAGATTCAGTTCTACTGCACAAATTCAGTGAATAAAAACACAGATAAAAGTTTAAACCCTATATCTTCCACTAAGACCCTCTATGACTTTGGGCATTTTGCTGTACCCTCTAAACTTCACTTTTCTCCTCTTAAATATAAAAATAATATTGAAACCTGTTTCATAGGTTTGTAAAGTTTAAATAGATGTCAACTGAAGCTTAACTTATTGAAGACCCTCTGAGAAGCATGCTGAATGTTCCTCAAACTATTATCATGAGATGGACAGGAACACATTTATACTATGGTGTAGATCACCCATTGGTTAAGATTTACAGTGTTAAATTTTCATTTTCAGACTTGCACAAATGTAAGTCCAATGGTCTGAGAAGTTTCCTACAGGCATTCCCCCCCCCCCAAAAAAAAAAGGTGTGAAGAAGCCCCAGAGCTTAGAAACCATACATAGATCATTTGATGCACAGACGATCAAATGTCTGGTCAAATATGTGCAACTCACTGCCAGTGCAATAACTGAGAAATAATGTGAGTCAGGAGAATGTCAGGCAGAACCAAGATGTATTCAGTAAACCTCCTTTAGCTCTTCACAAAGTTCTCATCATGTCTCATTGCCAAAGTTGTCACTACTTATGGTATTTTTAATGTTAATAACATTCAATATGAAAATAATTCAATGCAAACTTTTAAATAAAAGATTATTTGAAAGCATCTAGTTAATAAGCTTAGCAGTTCAAAGTATGGGAGAGAGTTGAAGGAGTTTAAAAAAATCTTACAATTCTACAGTATGTGAAGACAGCAAATCTCAAACTCAGAAGAAAATCCTCTTTTGACAATGTACAGATTGGTAATTTTGTACTGAGTCCGTAATCTGATTTAACCTGATTTTCTTCCCCAATAAGAATTGTTTTGCTTTGTTTGTTTGCATTAGTTTTTCAATTGTATTTCTAATTTTTGTCACTGTCTATTAACAATTGTGCTCAATTAGTATTTGAACTCATATTAGCACGCATCAATCAAGGAGGATAAACACATGTCATTCATGTGTTTGCAACATGGACGGAACTACAAAGACTCATATTAGCAGAAATAAGCCAAAAAGAAAAAGAGAATTACAGAATTCTCTCACTTATATGATGGATATAGGGAAAAACAAACAAATGAATAAGAAAAAATAAAAACAACCAATGGGACTGAATAGGGGAGCAAGAGAAGAGGAGGGGGAAGAAGGCGGGGGAGGTGAAGGGCACAAAAGATCAGGGTGGTTAACAGGTATTAGCGAAGTGGTAAAGCCCTGGGGTACATAATAATGCAATAATGTAATATAAATATGAATACACATATATATGCAAATTTAAAATAATTTAAATTAAAACAAAAAAAGAACAACCATCACAGAGAGAGTTGACATTCTCTGTGGGTATCTCTTCTGTCCTATTCCCCATTATACATTCCCAGAAATAATAATCAGTACACTGGATCTGATGTTTGCCATTCCAGTGGTATTTGAAACTTTTAAATCACACATCAGTAAATAATATATTATTTTGCATGGTTATAATTTTGTAATTATGGTATTGTAATATGTATACCTAGCTATGTAACTTCCTTTCTCCCCACAAAAATTTTTTAAAAATTATTTTTAAAAAAATCCCCTAACTAGGATATTGGAGAATATCCCCATTTGTTACTTCTATTATTGTATACAAATTTCAAATTGTCTTAAAGTTTTAAAACTTGAAATATTTGTCATACTGATATCTTGTTCTATCCTAATTTTCCTTTATATATACATTTTAAGCCTGAAATAAACTGTATAGTTTAAAATAAATAAATAAATAAATAAATAAATAAATAAATAAATAAATAAATAAATAAATAAATAAATAGCTTAGAATTGTGTCAAAAAAAAAGTATTTGGTTCCTCCTTGACATGTTTGGGGGACTGTTGTAAATTTAAAATTGGGTAACCAGTATAAATATGAAAAACAAGAGCACATTAATTTCATTTGCTTTCCTTCCACTGTATTATAATTAAGTAGGTGGACATGCCATAAGAGTTCTTATAGTAAATCCTTTTTCTCCCTACCAAGGGCATGTAATGCATTCACACAATTCCATTCACTTATGTTTTGCAACATAATGCCACAAAACCTTAAATCACAGTTCCAGATATGATATTGGTCACCATTCTGTCCACTTATTTTTATTAGTAATTTTCTTCATATAAATTAAAAGCTCTCATCTCATTCCAATATACTGTTATTATTCCCACCCATCTCTTATTAATATTTATCAAAATAACCTTGTTTATTTTAAGCAGCAGGAAATTATATTTTTCCCCTGATCAATTTTGCTTCCGTCTTGTTCCAAGGATACCCCCTCTGAGTTCCTGAGCAAATTACCAACTAGACTTATAATGTCTCTATTCACAAGATAGCTACACATAAAATAATGATATTCATAAAATATTACCAGTATGAATTTCTATGCCATTTTGCTGTTTTCCTTTCAAATATTTTAACACTACAGCGTCAATACCTCTGGAGAGCAAACATCTTTTTTGGATTGTAACTAAAAGAAAGTTGCTCAGTAGAATTTTAGGTTGCTCAAATGTACCATTGAATCTTAGTTTTTACTAATTGCTCCATCTGAGAAACTTAAAATATATCAGTTGTATAATTTGAAAATAACAGTGATTTCTATCATGGATTTAGGCGTAACTTCACTCCCTCACCAAAAAGAATTTTAAAGTACTAATTCGCATTGTACTATTTCAGGGTTTGTACAAAGAGAATTATTTAAATATGTTTCTGAGCCATCAGGACTTCACAATCTAAGAACACGTTGGCAAGATAATACACACACGTGCACAAATATGCAAAAACACTAACCAGAGATGAAATCAGGACAATGAACCATAACATATTTTGCAGTTCATGTGATTGATAATTATCATTCACAGAGGACAGCAGAATATATGCTTTTCATAGTCATTTTAGAACATATTTTTACACAATAAATAATAAATATCTAGTGATGATGAAGACTATCATTAAACTATAGGTTTTAAGGTTCTTTGAAACAAAGGACAAGAAAACTTGATATGCACAAGATCAGACACATACTTTTTCTTCCAAAACTGCTATGCCTGGCAGGTATAAGTATAAAGGTGGCTTTAACTGGTTCTAGCATTTAGGATATGGACCTGACTTTTTAGGAGGCATCATTATACCTCTTTCTGTTCCAGGCACAGATTCTGTCCTGTCTCATTGTCTCAAACAAAACCACCTCTATAGATTGGTGAAATGTATCTATGTATGGTATTTTTCTCTTGCGAATCACCAGGGATGACTGAGTTTTATTTCTCTACCTTCACCTATCAACAAAATGTGTGAGATTATTTAAGTGCATCATCTTCCCATGACTTACTGATATAATCTAGACTGTTTTTCACTATATTCTGATTTTACTGTTGCACTTACAGATGTTTTCTGGTGCCAAAACACAACACGGCCAAGACCGGTAAGGTCACTGAGAGAATATTTCATCCTGTTTTTTGAGGTGTTTTGCCATTTTCCTGAGCAAATCACTAAAACTTTTTTATATGTGTAAAATGAGTTTTTCTCACATGGACCTGTATGAAGGTTAATTGAATTATGCAGATATGTCAATTTTTAACATGCACAATGCTATTTGAAAACACATGCTATATGAATATTAGGTTATGAAATGCATCTCCATATTTGGTGATGAAAACAAATTCTAAGTAGATTAAATTTGGAGATTAATATTAAGCATCACAAAAATATTAAGGTATTAGATGTAATAAAATTAAGGTAATAATATTAAATTTTATATTTCTATCTAATGTAACATTTTTATAATGAACATATATGGGGGCTGCATATATGTACAGCAACACTAACATGTGAGTGGAGACATAACTATTTCAAGACAAAAATTACATACCTATTACATAGACAAAATCATTACATAGACAAAAATTTTCATTTAGTGTTACTTTTAAGTATTTCTTTTAGGAGAAATGGAGTTTTCAATAGATTCTAACTGTCCTCTTTTTTGTAAAAATAGAACCTTCCTTGTTTAAAATAGGTAACCACAAAATGTCCAAAATGGGCCAAAGAACTTTTGCCCCTTTTTATTAGAAAATAGCCTTAGAAAAGGCACAGACTCAAGCTCCAAAAAAGCTTTGACATTGCAGCAATGTCAATATGTGATGCTAAAAAAAAATGACTTTCAAATGAATACTTAAAAATGTGCTATTTGAAACCTATTGGTGCCCCCCCCCCCCCCCCCCCGCCCAACCCTACCCACTACACCTGCCTTTGCTAGTTCTGTTGGTGTGCTGGGTCACTCCGTAATTCTGCTAATTAAATTCGTAGAAACAAGTATCAAAGTCAGTGTGACCTGAGTTGTTTTCTTTTATAGTTTGCACAGATAAGATCAAGTAAAGTCAAACAGTCAGCAGGAGGAATGCAGACTTAAAGCCACTATTCCATTATCTGCATTTAATAACACCTGGGTAGAGAATGGCATTGCCATCAGGATAATTTTGCATTTAGGACATATAAATAGTCCTACCAATTGAATCTAATAGCTGATGTGTTACTGGTATCTGTGTGGGGGGGAGGGGATGGAAGTGAATCATAACTTCATTCTTTGCAGAAAAAAAAAAAACAGAATTCTTTTGAGAGTCTTGCTCAGTTGAAGTCATGGTCTAAATATTTCAACCAGTTTACTATGACAAAATTAAAAAGAAAAAAAAACTGAAAGTTTTAATTGGTATTTTAATGGAAATTTATTAAAATCTGATAATATCACATATCAGACAGTCACATTTATCTTTTTGTTCAATTTTAGTAGTTTTTTTTTCATAAACAATGATTAGAAAATGGAACATGCTTATTTCAGAATAAGGAGTTTAAATGGGAAAATTCTGAAACATGAATGTGAAAAGTAATATCTCAACCCACACTAGTTTCATTTAAAAACACCATAAATTATATGTATATATGAACATATATGTACACCATAGTTGTCCTTATGCATGAATGTTGACATGTGGATATATTATATAGCATACGCTAAATGTATGTATACAGATGGTTCATATATATATACATATCATATTAAAAATCTGATCACTGATCGTAGTAAATATTGCTGGACATAAGGCATGTGAGTCTGTCTGATTTGTTAAATGATCAAGGTAGTATCCCATTTCTTCTTGTCAAAAGCTTAGTTATTGTCAAGAGTACCAAGTTTTAGATCCAGCTACAGGGTGCTTTATTGCTTGAGGTAAGATTCAATTTTACTCTAGTTTGTGGAACCAAAAAGAGCCATTTTTCCCCCCCAGCTTTAATTTTGTTTTAAAACATAGCATGAATTATTACTTATAATTATGTAATGACTAACATTAGAGTATCCTACTTCTTAGACCCAGTTTTCCATTTATCTTTTTCATCATGGGAAACTAATTTCTTTGGATCTCAGTTTTTTGTTTTTTGTTTTTTTTTTTAACATATACAATAAGTATATTACCTCTAAGAAGATGCCCTTAGTAACATAAAACCCATGAAATAAAATATGACAACACTTACAGTTGGGAATATTGACACTTTTCATCTGCATTCAGATACTTGAGTTTTCTCACACTTATTGAACTTTGCATTAAACATAGACCCACATTACTTATGAATGTAGTTTGTTTCAACTCAATAACTTAACAATGATATAAGGAATCATATAACAGTGTATTTAACACCAAAGTACTAAGAGGAACTCTAGCTGTAAAAACCATTTATTCAAAACAGGCCACAGCTTCTGTGGAATTGACTTATCAGTCAAGGAAACATCTCCAACTTATGGGCTGAAAGATAGCTATTTCTCCCCTGGCTCCTCAAGGAGAAGGTATTCTAAATTCAGATATAGTCCCAGTCTGCTTACAAAATGGCAGAGATGCGGAGTTATGAGTTTTCCTTTGATTCTCATTGGTTGCTCTTGATTTAGCCAGATAGTAAAGGGAAATAGTAAAATCCAAAGCTAATAGGATGGAACTAGATCATTCCCTGGTCACACTACTGAGATTTGTGATCCTCTGCTCCAAGATAGTGACCTATCATTCCCGGTTCTGAATTATTCATTGAACCTTAAAGGTAATGTTTAGTCAATTGTGGAGCATTCTCGTAGATCCTGGCTGCTGCCAGTAACTCCGTCTTGAAAACACTGACTGCAGCTGTGATTTCAGTCATTAATAGCCAATCATAATTTTTATAGTGCCTCCTCCTTATGATGTAGTCACTCACAGTTTCAGAGGCTTTATTTACTCTCTGGAAACTGGCTGTTAACTTGATGATCACTCCCCACTGAGAAATTTACTTTACAGCTTTCTTAAATCTGCAGGGGAACCCTTACAGAGCAAATTGTAGGCTTCCCCCTAGAAGTAAATAGATCTAAAATAAAATAATTCTTTTGGCAATATAACACTGGCACGAGTTAACAGTTTTCTCCTACCCAGTTTGGATACACGGTATTAAATTTCATTTGGCCTGAGTCCATCAATGAGTGCATCTTAAGTGATATTTTTATTCAATGGCTGCTTTTAATGAGATTTTGATGTTCCAGGAAGTTTAGTTGAAGTCAATTGCAATCCATTGATGTTTGGTTGTCTTCAGATTACTTGCACTGTTTAAAAACTATTGGAGGCAATTCCTTCATGGTTGCTTTAGAATGCTATGATCTGGAAGGAGATGGGGCATCTTAAGTGGAAGTATGTACACGAATAGTCAGAGTAATTCATTGGAGCTTTATGAGTGAAAAGCAAAACCCAGAAATATGCAAAATACATGTGTTATGTGCACACTCATCAAATATGTGTTGCCACAAACTCACTATCCAAAACTTTGAGTCTTTGGAAACTTTCCACCGAACAAGAACTTTTAATCAAAAATGAATCAACAAGAGTAAATTGTGTTTTCGCATTCTTTTATGTGCAAAGACTATAGATTGTGACTGTGTCCACCATGGATTTGAGGCATTGCCGTATGGTGGTGGTGAGGGTAGTTGGGGAGATTATGGAGACCAAAGGCAAACAGATAAGAAGAGAACTGATGCCAGCAGTTTTACTCTTTTCTGGATAATTGATTACCTTTACTGTAAGTTATTATCAGTGACAGGAGGGAAGTTATTTACCTGGCTTTCATTGCCATCTATTTTCACCTTTCAAAAAGAAGTATTGGGAATGGGTCATTTGTCATCACTGACTTGTATAGCCAGTCACCACCAGCTATTGACAATTCTTTGTGCACTTTGGTGTAGTGTATACATCAGCTATTTACCAAAATGATAAGAAAAAGTTAACTTTCCTGCACATATTGAAGGATAAAATATATTAAACAATATTTTCCAGGGATCATGCTAACAGTTCACAGGTGATAGGGTGGTGGGAGAACTTTGGTATATAAAACAATATAAGAAAAAAAATATATATATACATGATCAGTAATAAAGAAAACAATTTGTAAACCCATTTTCAGCTACTCTTTCTATAAAATGACAGACTATATGTCAGACTAAGATTTCAACTAGCAGCTGCATCTTCAGAAATGAGGAATAGCACATCCTCTTCTTCTCCCATCCTGCTAAATATTACAAATAACTTCTGACTGGTTCCTAAAGTAAAGTCATTTTTTTCCTCCTGCCTGACATGATTAGTTCTGAAGCTGTTTTCCAGTTAACCCAAACCATATCTTTTCTCATCCTCATTAGTCAAGAATATTTTTCTTCTTAACTTCCATTTATATTTTGATGACCCAAAACTGTTTTTTTTAAGTGGGAGGGTAAGTAATACAATATAAAGAACTATAACTTGGCAAGCTATCATGATGGCTGATTCCACAGAGAAATAATTCCACAATTGCCCATATTCTCTAGTAAATAATAGTGTTATAGAAAGTGAAAAGTTTGGAAAAGCTTGGTTTTGTTGAAATAGAAGAGATATCTTATTCTTGTATTAAAAATCTTGTGAAAAATAAAGAAATTTACAGGAAAGTGAAGATAAATGTGGTTATGCCTGACAGCATATTCAAAAATAAGATAAAATAATATTTATTTATTATAATCAGAGAATCTTTTTAAAATAAAAACAAAATTTACTGGGGCACATAAGAATTAATATTGTGAAAAAAACTTATCTGTTTAAAACTATTTTAGTGATTTTTTATAATGTTTTTAGACATGAAATTCCCTTAAGAAGGGCAGGTATTGAGATATCTAATCTTTAAGTTCACAAAATAGTTTCAATAATTTGATTTTATATGAGAGAATTCATAGACCTAAAAGATCTATAGCAAAAACAAAAATCATTAATCATACAAAGTATAAAATAGCAAAAGAAAACTACACAGTACCTAACCATTCTATCTTTCTAAAGGCAAATTTATAAATTTTTCCAATGCAATAGTTAATAACATGCTGATTACAAGTACTGCTTACCCTTGACTTAATGTCCCTTTGCTACATGACTACAGTGACCCTGATTTCCACTCTATTTCAGTCACACAAAACCTTTTCTCTCAGACAAAAATGTCTAATTAACTTTTTATCTCTTGGTTTATCAAACTGACACCTAAATATTTTGAAGGAATAGAACTCTCAACGCCATTTTTATTCATTTATATCTGTTAACTCTGCCCTTGTATTCCTGTGCATTCAAATAGCTCCTTTCTTTTTTGAATTTTCTCTCTTCTAGATGAGCTGAAACCAACGTTAGTCATGTCAAATAGATGTCAATTCTTATTTCATAATTTTCTTCCTCTTTATCATTTTGCAATGTCTGTCCTACAATTCCTGAAATTCTTTACTCTCTCATCTGTCCTAAAGTTATGAAACTGTTCAGGAAGTAGTCACAAAATCAATAAAGATACAATTCAGAGCCAGCTGTCTGAGGAGATCATGAGCCACTAGGAAATCCCTTGTATCCTCAAGCTGTCATGCCACCCGTCCAGCATGCATCATGGGCAAGGGACTCATCTTTGTAGCCAAAGTCTTAAGTTTGATTCACAGAATTACCTCTCACTAGAACCTTGAAAAAGTTAGTCTCTAGATATTCTACCTCCTGTATTTAATATAAGAGCATTTACGCAATATGCTCCTTGATATATTGCAACAATAAAATGAGATACAGTGTAAAGCATTAAGCAGTTCCTGTAAAAAGAAATCCCTAAAGAGACAGTAGATATTTCTTTATCAGTAACTGCAATTAGGACAACCAACAGCAGGTTCTTAGATCAATTATTTCCAACAATTCTACTTATTTTTATATCTGATAACTTTGACCTTTTTTCCTTATAAAAATTCCCTTTATTATTGACCTCTCTGTGTTCTAAATGCCCTAGTTCCTTTTAGTTTCATTACCATCTTCAGTCTTTCCTCTAGACTACATAGCTCCTTCTTCTGTGAGTAGCAAATATGCTCAATTTCTTCATTTCCCCGCTGTGACATATTTCAAGTTTCCATACCATCTGTCCCCTTAAATTGCTGATAAAATTATGGAAATAGTGCATTTCTTGAAGTCTCCATTTTTATCAAAATTCATTTACTCCTAAATTTTATCTTTTATAGCCAGGTTTAATGTGGACCTTTTCTATAATATAGGTCTGTGAATATTATATTGAAAATATTTTCTCCAAACTGCTGCTAAACCTCCAACTCACTAATATGCCATCCTTGAAATCTCTTTTTTTCTAAACATTCCCTGCTTGTCTACAATACAGTTTCCTCTTTCTCTTCCAAGCCCCCAAAAGCAATCTCTCTTATCAAAGATCTGTTCTGTTTAGTTACTCTGATATCCATTAATGAATGATTTCATTCATTCTGAGGTTTTTTTATTCTTCTTTCTATGCAAAAGATTCTTGAATCTGACATTCTAAATGATGTCCTCATTCCTCAATCCCCAGATCAAGATTTAAATTATATATTGTATTTTCATTGTACTTCCTTGCTTTGAATTACTTGGGACATTTTAAATTAAATCAGAATAAATTCATTCTACCTCTTAATTTTCCACTGACTTTCTTATTTCTGTTAAAGTATCACATTGTTCTAGCAGAAATCAAGAAGTTATTTTTAATGTCCTTCTCTCCAATTGCCCCCAAACTAAATATTTGTCAGGTCTTACAAATTACCATATACTTTTCATATGCATACTTTCACTATTCTATTTAATGTTTCTAGTTGTCCTGAATGGGACTGTTAGAATAGCACCCCATTTGGTTTTCCCATATCTAGTCTACTTTCTTATCTACTTTACATTTTTTGATTACATCATTAGCTATCTTAAAATCACTCAGAGACTTAAGACCATACTCTTATTATTGCAGCCTGATTCATCACTTACCTAGAATGCCATTCTCTATTGTTATACATAGGGGAATTCTATATTCTATGTAGACAATTCTTTTTTTTCCCCAAAATATCTGCCACATTTGATGATCTCTATGCTTCCTCTTGGGTTTTTGTTCTGATATTCCATTTCATTTTTGTTATTTATGAAAATTTTATGTATTTTGCAAACTGCCAAATAAATATAACTTCTCTAACATGTTCCCTGATTCATCCAACTGGTACACATCAGTTTATTTTGCACATTTAAAATAATGTAGGCAGCATTTGGTATCTCAGTTGTAGAAAATTTGCCTGCCAAAATAATATAAATTCCTAACAATGCTGTTTGCCTTCCTTAACTACTGTTAGTTTTTAACGGGTTTATGAAGATGAGAAATGTCACTGTATTTATCTTTGTATCTTTCATTCCAGATATTGGAGTCTAAAGAATAAATAAGATTTCAATTACTAAAATGTGCTATTTATAGGCATATGGTCAAAGATAAAAAGAAGACAAGGGTATAGAGAATGCAAAACTGTAGACAAGCTATCACATTTCATGCTATTTTTAAACGAGTTTGAAAACTTAAAAATATGGACATCTGCTTCTGAAAGGAATTTCTAAATTTCTGTTCAATCTACAAAGTTAATAATGTAGGTTGTCCTTAAAATTAGGTTCCATTAACCTTTACCCCCAACCAATTGAAGCCATCCACATCCATGACCCACTCTGACTTTGTCACCACAAATATATTCCAAACTTCAATCATACCTCGGAAAGCCAATTCTTTGAACTGCTTTTGTTGTTGTTTGGCTTGTTTTTTACTATCTTGAGCTTCTACCCTACAACTTTCTTCCATATTACTAACCTTCTTCTGGCTTCACTTTTTTTTACTATTATAGCTTTGACACCACTGTGATTTCCTCAGGTCAAATACATTCGTGCCATTTCATTCAATCTGCATTCTTTTCCATCTTCATTTCCCACAGCCTGAATGCAATGTTCCCGGTGTTTTCTCCATAATACCCAGATAATGAGCTTCTAGGCAAGATCAAATACATGTTCAGACTGCCATCACTGTTGATTCAGGGTCTTCCCTTCTTCTAAATAGACTTTGTCTTAGCTCAAGAATTATTTTCTCTGGAAAAATTTTTCTGACCAAACATTCCATAGTCTTCCAGGTTAGTTAGATTTTTTTTTTCCTATGTCTCAATATCAATCTATGCATGCATTGCATTAATTTCTTCAGTAAATTCCGAAATTGACATTCTGGTGAGGGAAATATTAAACACATAAGTAAGTTATGAGTGATATGACAACAGGTTATAATTAGAAATAGAATAAAATAAACAGAGTAAAGAAGTATCCTATTTCAATCAAGGAATTTAAAGTTGTTCATGACCATTAAACTTCTATGATTCAACTTAAGAATCTAAAGTCGTAAGATGAAAAAGTCCTATATATCACAGTTTAAATGCTTTCTAAGGAAATAATATTAGTACAGATCCTGGAATAAAGCTTAATAATTAAAAAAAATGTGCCTAGCAAATGATAAGTAAAATATATAGACATAAATATATTCTAAGTTTATATTTAGTATTCATGTTAAAAATATAAACATGTATAATCTACTTTTATTGAAAATCCAAATTGCTTATATTTTTGTAATTATAAATTTTACTAAATATATAATATATAAAATATATAAGTATAATAATTATTTCCTTTGGGGACATTCTTCCAAATTGATGACACATAAGATATGCTAACCTTTGGAACACAGTTTATATGCCAAACCTTAACCAGCAATTAAAAATGTTGCTTGTTGTGGCAATCAGTTTCTGCATTGTTCACAAAGATCCCTATATGGTATCTATGCCTTTATGTAATTCTGTGCACTTAACTGTGGATCCCATCTAGGGCCCCTCTGAAGGTACAACATATGCAAAAATGATAGGATTATACTTTCAATATAAAACTACAAAGAGACCTTTGGTTTGCCATCCCCTTTCTTATTCTCACCCTTACTTACTTTGTCATATCATGAGTGCCCTAAAGAGAGGTCTACATAACAAAGAATATCAGTCAATAGGAAATGACATCTTCATTTGAACAAAATGTGAACTGCCAGCAGTCACATGAACTCAAAGGTAGATCTTTCCCCCACTTGAGTCTTCAGATGAGACCAACACCCTATTTGTGAATATAGCCTTTTAAGATACCTTAAGAAAAAGAGGCCTCTATTTGAGTTGTCTCCAGATTTATGATACATTAATTCTGTGAGATAATAAGTGGTGGTTGTTTAAAGAAACTAAGTTTTGGGGTACTTTACAAAGAAAAAGTCATACTTTGCATAATTTAAGGAACACATATAAATGTTTGTTGAATAAATAAATCAAATACATGCTTAAGAACTATGTAATTCTGTTTTTTTTCTTTTTTATTACTGGTACATACTTGCTGATATAAATTAGTTCCCCAAATTACTCAATATTAAATATAATTACCTAAACATTGAGAAGTCACATTTTAGTATCATTTAGAATTATATTTAATCACCCAATGTAATTGCAAAACTTCTAATCACTTCACAAGTAAAGCTGCTGATTATTGCATGTGTTTGGAATAAGTCAAAAATTAAATCCTGAATCTGCCACTTTCTAGTTATGACCTTGGATAAGTACTTAACCTCACTAAACCTCTCAATATCTAAATCTATCAAAAAGGTATTTCTTATCTTAGAATATGCTTATAAAAATTAAGTGTGTTTGACCAATAATAAGCAAAACATGGATATTATAATTAGGGTTCAACAACATATCTTAAATAAAATCAAATTTCAGAACCTTTAATCTTAGGTTAATTTTTCATTTTTTTCTATGCTCTTGAGTGCATTTATTTGACACCGGTTATATTTGAAAGAACAGTTGCTATATATATATATATATATATATATATATATATATATATATATAAGCTAACGATCTCAAATTTAAGTTAGAATTTGAAGAGGATGAATTGTCATGAAATATTTTAAAATATATTACTACTGTATTTGTTTATGGTCCTCTAGCATTATGATGTAGAGATACAGAATTGCTTTTTTTCTAGCATGAAGAAATGTCAATGCAAATAGAATTTCAATTACTTTTTTCCATCTTAAATGCCCTTAATTCATCAAATTCATAAAAAGTGACTTTGAAATTATGACGCAATTTGAAAGTGCTAAGTGACTATAATTTTACTTTTTTGTTGTTTTTTTTTCCTATATCTTGGTGTAGCTCGAAAACATACTACATAGTTAAGAAACGGTTTCTCTTGGAATTGGGTCTGTTATTTCTAAAATGCAAACCTAAGGGCGAAATCCTACTTTTGAAGTAAATATGCTGTTTTCCAAGCAAAATTACACCACAGAGAAATACAGTGTGATTCAATATTAAATCTCGGACAAAAAAGAAAATGAGATAATCCACCTGATATCATCTTCTCCATAAAACTTGCTAAAAATATTGAATATTTAAAGGTAATTCCTCTAAAACAGGAAATAAGGAATAACCACTCTAAAACACTTTTTTTTTAAAGAGAGTAGGGCTTGCAATGTTGCCCAAGGTTGTTTTGAACCCATGGACTCAAGTGATTCCCAGACTCAGATTCCCAGGTAACTGGGATTACAGGCATGCGCAGCTCTAATATATACATATAGTAAACTAAGGGTATTGCCATTATCAATTAATGTTAGAAGAGAGTGGAATGTTTTTTTTTTTAAATAATTTTCTTATTTACAAATGAAAAAAACTAGTAGCATCTATTGTCTTTCAAATATATTATAATTTTTCAGGCTAAACAATGAAAATCTATTAATGAAATGTATTAATAAAGATTTTTTTCCAAAAGGAATACCAGAAAGTTGCTTAAAAACAGATAATTGCTTTTGTCTTTATGACTGACAAAGTATATTCCAAACCATAATTGTAAAAGTATTTTTTTCTGGAAATTATATCTCTTCTTGTGTCAGTTGGGATATCTAGATTATATTAAATGATATATTTAGCTATATATATATATTAAGAATTAATTCACAAACTTTTTTAATGTAAGACAATCTTCTTTACCTCTCTAAATGCTAGTAGGTTTATAACCATTGCTAATATTAAAGTAATCTAATATAATTTGAAACCTACTTGGGTGCCAATGAATGAAAATATTTTTTAAATGTATTTTTCAGTTTCATACATCTACCATTAGTTTTCATTTTATACTTATTTGAAGGATATACTATTAATTTACTGGAAAATCTACCTACTTGAACTTATAATTTGGTGTTCAAAAATAAAATTTGGAAGTTTAATTAACATTGTTATTAGTGTTCTCCTGCCACATAATAATCATGTTACAAAGTTTATTGTAGATATATGTAAATAAAAATTATTGCAAATCTAGTAAGTCTTAAAAGTAAGATCTTTTATACAATATTTTTTACCGAGTTATATGGGAAATGACATCATTACTGTGTTTGTAGTGGTATCTATTTTTTATATTTTTAGCATTTTTAGGATAACAATGTGGTTAATGTTGAACATGTTAATATATGTTTTGTTACCATTTTGTTTCTTTCAATACTTTTGTTATCATGGACTATTTTTCTACAGAAAATTGAGACAGATGGTATGTACATATACATTCACACATCTACAATCAAAATGGTCAGAGAAATTCTCTGCGTCATTTTTATTATTGGCAGCTATGTATTTCTTGAGCCACTATGAATAGAGCCTGGAAAGTTCTATGACAGGTTTTATATTTTGTATTCTTTCAAAGATAAGTTTAAAAGGAGCTATTGTTAATCATCTTCTAGATCATATGGTGAGCATTTACCAAGGGTTTTGACTCAGTATTTATTCTAATATTTCTTTCTGCTGTTTTCTACTGCATTTGCTATGAGAGGACCAACTGAAGTCAAGAAATAAAATAAAATGAAGGTTATTTATGAGTTCACATAGAAAGATGTGAACGGACAATGGACTTGTACGGGGAAGAATGCATAAGCTTGCAAGTATAAAAGAAACCTGCACAATGGCACAAATATGTGCAAATTGTGCGTGGACAAACTTCAGTTACTCTAAACATTCCAGTTTACAACAGTAGTAGTGTCATAGTAGTGTACAAAATAAGCACAACCACCTGAGCAGTGCAAGAGCAGTGATACTTATCAAAAGAGATAAAAGCAATGGTAATGAAAATTAGAAATGATAGAACTTTTTATTACCATATCCATTCTGGTCAGTATAAAGTCAGAAAGATAACTATGTATACCATATTTATGTTATTAATTTTAGTATGTGGTGCCATACAAATGAAGAAGTGAGAAAATATAGCCCTGAAATACATACAATGCTATAAACCAAATGTTACATTCTATATATATTCTATATATTCTCACAATATAAATTTCACTAGCCTAGACTTAAAAATTTTACTTGTATTTTTTTGTTTTTTTTAGTTATTTAAGAGTAAAAGAATAACAAATTTATTTCTAGTTCTTTTACCTATTTTTTTGCATATTTTGCATATGTATTATATTACAAAGATCAATTAGTTAAATAATACTTTCTACAATTTCATTACTACTACTACTACTACTATTACTACTACTACTACTACTATTTAGCAATATTATCTACCTTTAATTGAGTTCATTTGGGTCCACTGGAACTTGCACCAGAGAAATCCTAACCTAGAATTAAAATCTTTTAAATACAAACCACAGTAATACACTTACCATAAGAATACATAGACATACGCTGAAAATTTCAGTACTTAAATCTGCAATTTCAATGTAAGAATTGTTAAATTCAATGTGACATTCTTTTATTTCATTCAACCTCCAACGCTACTAATGACGCATTAAATTAATTCAACTAATGACAGTGAAATTTACTTACAGTGTTATACACCAAATGTTACCTCAATTAAATAAATAAATAAACTACAACTCCAGGGAACTTTCTGAATATTTCAGCACCCTTAGTAGGTAGTTTTATGTATTAAATGTGCAGAATTGGGCAAAATAGGTGGGGAAGGAGCTTTCAATGCAAAGAAAATAATTGTTAAAAATTATCATGAGCATATGTTGTTAGTAAAAGATTCATGGAAAATGATGGAGAATGAAATTGAAATCTACATTAATAGTTTTTTAAAAAATTCCTTGATGCTTACCAAAGTAGAATAGCATGTGATTCTTAGGTCAAAATCCTAGCCTGAATAAAAATAATTTGGTTATTATTACTGATATGAATAATTCATCTGTAGCAACTGAAATGGCATTTTAGGGTTGTAACAGAATCCACCAGAAAGAATACAATAGATTGCCAACAACTAAGCACACAGAAGAATGGAGCTAGGGCAATGGTAAAACTGATAAAGAATAAATCTAATGAACTGAGGTTGAAATTAAACTTAACAGCACGTTTGAGGGCATATTGACAACCGGGTAATTTGTAAAGACAAATATGTTAAAAACCCTGTGTCCATTATTCTATTTAGTTGCTCTACCCCAGCTGACCTGAAAGTAAACAGGGTGTTTACATCTATTGGCATTCATATTTGTTCTCTCTGTGAAAGGCAAACAGCTCAACACTGGGGTCAAATACTTAATATCCTGAGATTTCTGAATAAAAGAAATCTCTCAGTTGATTCTACGCCAATATAATAATCCAGTTTCATTTAGGAAAAACATTTCCAAATATGCTAATGGCAAGTTTGAAAAAGGCAGTATGTATGTATGTATGTGATTTGCATTAAAAGTGCCTGATAATACCCTATTATGGGAAAAATTGTTAAGTTGCTGAAATACAGTTATAATGTGTATTATTGTTACACTGGGTTGGAAGTGAAACATATTTGAAATGATTTTTTTTTAAAAAGGAGAATCTAAATGTATTTGGAAAATATCATAACATTTATTATACTGTAAACTTTTCTATATATATATATAATATTCTGAGGAAGTACTGTTCTTTCTGAATTTATATAGCATATAATGAATAAAAGTCAACCTACCCACAAATGTATTTTAAAGATTTAAGGGTTAAAATTATCTGCTCTAAATATCAACACTAGTTTTATAAAAACAGATAATTTATATGTTTAGGTCTTATTATAGGTTGTTAATACCTCAAAAGAGATTGTTTTACAAAATTTCAAATAATAACTAGAAATAACCATCTCCTTTCTGATTTGTCACTAATGGAGCACTTAGCTTAGGTACATTTCTAGGTCTGATTTATATTCTATTAACTGTAGACACCAAATTTAAAATTATTGGTGGACTGTGCTTATCCTCATCTTTTTGATAGTGTCCTTAGTAAGAAAAATAGATTTGCATAGATTTTTAAAGCATTTTTTTACCTACAAAAGAGATCAAGCATTTAGGAATTAAAATTTGTTGGCATTAAGAATGAACAAATGAAGGAATGAATGCACAAACTACCATACAAAATATTTGGAAAAACTGGAGTTGTACGTTTTTTATTTTTCACCAAAATATTGAGTGAAAATACTGACACATAATAAATACAGCTCCTTTTTTAAATGATTAAATAATTAAAGATTGACCAGAACTGACTAATATTTGCTTATAAACAGAATTGTTCTTTTGTAGGGTTCTTTCTGACCCTGTGGTTTTTTTACTGGGGCTATGATAATGCCCGAGCAATTCATGGATATCAGAAAAGAAAGTCTGGACATCAGTCAAATAGTTGCTACTCTTTGTATGCAATGTAAAATGTCACCATTGAAAAAGCATGAGTAGACAAAATATCATGTTTTTAAATAACCATAGATATTAAAATATAAAGGAGAGATAGGTGTAGTGGGAGAGGAGGCTGGGAAGTCAGAGAAGTAAAAGGAGTAAAGGGATGGAAAAAGATAGGTGTGGGAAGGGAGAGAGATGATAGGGAAAGACATACATATGAACATATTTGTGAATAAATTTTTCCAAGTAAAGTTTTCAATTCCCTACAGAAAAAATACCACTTCTTTTTCTATTAAGGTTGTATTTTAGAAAACGGGTTAGTGAAAAGGTGATTGTTAGACAAATGTGCAATTCTCATTGTGAAATCTGTTCAGTTGCTACTGCTCATAAGCCTATGTTGATGAAGTTCTGAATGGAACAATTAAAAGTTATCTGCTGTGGGCTTACCTGTCTATTATTAGAAAAGTGATGAGGAGAGGATACAAAATGTATATTAACAGCCTTGGTTTCTCCAAATGGTGCAGAACTGAAATGTGGCCCAATATGTCGCTTGCTTGGTATACTTGTTTAACTTGGTAGGGAAAATAAATATGATAATTTATAAATTATTATTAAAAAAAGATGATAGACATACAGGATGAAGCCTCACTCCTACCCAGTAGGGACATAGGATATATAAAGCTTGAGTTATGATCTTTGCGTGTGTGCCTGGGTGGTAGATGTGCTGTGGCAAATACATCTGAAAAGTGGGATCCTTTATTTCAGACATAGACAGTCTTTTAAATCAATGTTACCTTTATAAAAATAATTTTAAAAATATGCGGAAACTAGAAAAGTTAATAAATAAATGTGTCCCTACAGGAATAAAATACAAAATGTTGCTCTCACAGTACCTAATTTTACTATCCATAGCAAATGCAAAGGCATATATGCAAACTGGGGAGAAATAAGGATGCTATTAAACCATATGAAATTGACCATAGTCAGCATTTATAACTGAAAAAATGACAAGTGTATATTATTCCAGTTACTATCCAATGAAATCACATCTCATGATTTTCATTGCAAACAATATTCCTAACAAATTTGAAATTTTATACACTAGTACTGAATGCTAGTATTGAATAGGTAACTTGGAAAGTAGTCATTGGAAACTTTGTTGTTTCCTTTTTTTTTTTTTCTTTTTTGATAAGAGTAACTCTAACCAAACTGAAGCATGGAAAGGGAGGGAGGGACGGTAAATTCAGGGGTGAGATGAGCACAAGTGAATAGGATGAAGGTTCATGGGTGGCATGGTGGTGGGAGAAATTTGGGATACAAAACAATGTAAGAAAACATTATACATATATATCAATAAGGAAAAGAAATTTTGCCACTAACATATATATTCTTCAATAGTTAGGTACCATGTTTGGCTCTACATAAATGAAATTGGCATTAGAGTAGATGACCTAATCCATATATTAAAAAAAAATCTGTGCTTCCTCTAGAAACAGTGGTCAGAAGCTCATTAATATTTGTGTTGTTTGCCTCTGGTGCTTACATTTCATATTTATTGCCTTTATTTTAAGGTATTCATTAGCAATCACTAGTATATTATTTATAGGGTATTTATCTTCCTTTTATGCAATATTTGATAAAGCATGCTATTTCTTTCCAAATTAATGACCATTTTAAAATTCCTCTTTTAATATCTGCAAAATATTTAAATTGCTCTACCTAAAACAGGAAAACGCTGCATATTTTTTTATTGCTACTTATTCATGGTGTGATCAAATAGAATACTTAAAATTTCTGCTAATTCTTCCCAACTCAGAGAACTGGGAAGATGTAATACGCTCTCCCTCAAAATATTTACCTACAGGGAGCTAACTTTAGCTAAACCAGGATAATTAAGAAGATAAATTTGCTATTGTGAAGTCTAGTGTTTTACTTAATGGAAGAGATGCTGCTATTAAATAAAATTCCCAATGTATCCAAATATTTGGTTAGGTTACAATTATTCTGTATTAAATAAAGCTGAAAGACCCATGCTACCAACTGGGAGATAGAAATATTGCTGCTTTAAGATTAATTTTATTCTAAAGTGATAACCTTTTCAGTTGTTTTGGTTTTACGCAACCAGTCCCTCTTTTCATTGGTACGGAACTATCATTCTCCCAAATGATTTCTTAAATTATGTTCCTTTGATGTTTTGAATAATAAGTCAAGTTGGTCTTTTTTGCTGGAATTTTAGATGAAGATTTCTATATATCCATCACAGATGAAAAAAAGCCTTATGAGAGTTTGTTAACTTAACTTTGTTTTCTACACATGGGCATGGTAAATAAGCAGGTAAAATTATTTTCATATAGATATCAGAATCAAAGTTTTATCGAGAAAAAAAATCAGCTAACTCTCATTTGAACAATTCACAAAATTCCTAATTCATTCTGGCATTTTTGTGTTAGCTTTGATATTCTACTGAGAAATTATAAAATCACTAGCTCTTACAAAAACCAGAAATTATGAAAAAGTTTTAAAACTGAAATGAAAACATCTCTCCTAGACCTGTAAAAATATTTCATTATAGTAGTTTCTTCCGGATTGCTTTCCTTTCTATGTGTGTATTTGCATAACAACGTAACAAGAATGTATTTAAGCATTAAGATTATAACTTGTATGTAAATTTATACTCCTTTTTCACTTACTGTTATGTCATACCACTTTTAATTCAAAGCTGCTTAAAAGACTATTTTAATATCCATGAATATTATATTAAGGATTATAACAATTTAATCAGCCCATCCTTAGGGCTTGGTGGGATATATTCAATATTTTCAGTTAGTTGTTATTTGTAATATAGTTGAAGATATCTGCTACACACTTTTCTGCTAGATTTATAGCTATTTCCTGAGACTGGATTGTGAGAAATAGAATTACTGGTTCAAATAATATGAAAAGGAATTTAAAACTATAGAAGTAACAGAGTGAAATACTATTTCACAGAAATAGTATTCAAAGAAAATAGGTAATCATCTTTGCATTTCCTCTAATCTTTATCCTGTAATTAGTGTTAAAAATTATATTTATATTTACATGTATTTGCTGTGCTAGGTCAGTATACTGAAAAATTTAAGCAAATTTCCTAGATATACATTTAACTCTTTTTTTTCTCTTATTTTAAGCAATAAAAATCAATGATAACATAATTACTATGCATTTTGATTTTCCCAGCTAAAAATATATAACATGCAATTTTTTTTCAAATCAATGATTATGTATGCAGAGTACACAGTGCAGATATACAATAATTTATTTATTTTTCTTATTAATGAATATTAATGTTTTAAATAGTACAGCAATAAGTATTCTAATAAATTCAACTTTGAAATTGGTAGAATGTTAACAAATGGGTCTAAACTAACAAAAGATTTCAGTCATTCACCTGTCCAAAACTCCCTAACAATATAGACAAAGCTCTGTATGAGACTGTCATTATCTCACCTGAAACTATCTTAAAAATTTAATGTTCTAGTTTCTAACTTCATTTTAATAAGAAGACAATTCCCCAAATTTTCTTCTTCCTACTAGTGACTCTAAATATATTATCATGCTTATTTCCCATTTTCATCTCATATAACAGAAATTTCATATATTTATTTTTCCCACAAATTTCTATATTTCTTAGTTCTTAGATTGAAAAAAATCAACATTTTATTATAAAAATCTAAGTGCTGTTTAAATATTAAGGATTATTAGCAATTTTTTTTTAACATCTCTATCAGTTTGGAGTCAAAGAAGTAAATCTTCTTACTCACAGTTTAAGGTTTTCTGCCTTGATTATTAAGCCTATTCTATAAGGAAACTACACAAAGATTCAATCCATATTTTTCTAGTGCATTAAAGTATAAAAAAACTAGATAATTTGGAAAACAATGTCTAAATTACTTTATTACAGAAATGTAGCTTATTGTGCCAATAATATATAATAAAATATGCATTAACTTCTCTCAAGATTTCCAAGAAGAGGAAATTATATGATCAAGGGCACGTTGTTTGCAGTTCACTAGAGAGTATATTACTTTATTTACCTTAATATAAGTAGAGTCTATCATAGAACATGGCATTTTATGTTTGCTAAGTGAATTAGAAATCAACAACAAAGAGAAAGTATGATCTCTTTAATCTAAAATTGTAGTATATACATAAATTGAGATAACTTTTTATCATCTCCTACAGCTCTGTGGGTTGATGTGTCTCATCTGTTGGTCATTTATTTGGGTTCTCTCATGCAGTTGCAATTATATCGTGGCTAGAGTTATTCCTGATGACTTGACAATACTTTACACTTATGCTACTTACACCTTGATGGCTCAGATATGATTAGTAGCAGAATATGCAAGAATATTACTATTTGTTCATGTGTGTGTTGAAAGAAAAGTTGCTATCTTGAAGGTAGCTACTCCAGTATCAACTGGGGTTTTTCTCCACTGCAAGATCCTGAAAAAAAACACCCTAAAGTTCACTCCAAATGCTTGAATCTTCTTCCTTTCCTAGTCTAAATGAATTTTTCTTTCTCTGCCTTGAGGCTGAAAAGAATGTGGAAATGCCCAGACTTTATTTGATGGACGCAAAATATTATCACCTCCTGTCATATATTTATTATCTAGCTTCCTCTATTCCCAATACTTCTTTGTGAGTGTTCATAATACTGAAACAGAAAACAAACAACTTAAAATGGAGTATCAGCTATCTTTTATTTCTAAATATATTACTTTTCTTTCCTTTACATATCTTTTCTGTTCCATTTCAAATCTTAAGGTAATAACTGTTCCCATTTTTGTATGCATTCTGAGGGAAATATTTTCTTATGATTATATGCACACACTCTTGCCCACATTCCAAATACATTTTGAGGCCTTACCAATATTAAAAAATTCAACTAAACCTTTATACTACCTCTTACAACAAATCACTTGGGTATTTAACTAAGGGTTCAGCCTCTTTCTTTGTCTTTGATTGTTCAATTCACATGCAATTGGAAGACTAGTGAGTAAGTTCAGTCACATGATGATTTCTGTGGAGAGATAACAAAGATATTTCATAGATTCTCTTGAAGATTTAGTCATAACTGACAATAACTACTCATTTTACTTTGTTGATTTGCAAAGTATCAAACTCATAAAAAAGAGAGAGAGAGAGAGAGAGACCAGATATGAGTAATTTTCACAGCCACATGATAGCCAACCTTCAAAAAGATTTATGTAGGGGTGATTGTCATCCCTACATAATGTGATATTACTGTTGAAGGGTCAACGGATTCTTTCACAGGAGCTTGGGTTTCATAAGTTTTACTGGGTTTCACTGTCTTTGGCAGTTGTCCTTTTGTTGTTGTTGTTGTTAAAGTTGGTCAGACTTTCATATGGTTGCCAACTATTGAAAACTATAATTGTTCAGTTTCATCTAGCACTATCCAGATGGTCTAGATTGTTGTCTTCTGCTTGAAAAGGCAGCAGATGCCAAACTCTAAACAAACATCTCACACTTCACCTCTTTACATCAATGTTGTCTTGGAAGCTAAATGCAAATATTGAGGTTCCAGGAGCCACCATGGGACCAGATTGATACCATCTTAGAGATAGCCATGACTTCAGAATTAGTAGACTACACTCACTGGGGTTCACAGAGACTTGAAAGGAGATTGGACTAGAGGTGTGTTTGGTATTTTCCTCATCTAATAAACACATACATTGAATATGTATTCAATCCCAAATATGGGATCAATCAGAACTTCTTAAATATATATTCTTAAATATATCTGTGCTCCAATATTAACAGTAGACATACTATTTTACTATTTTTGTTGAATCTATCATACACATAGCTTTGGATATCATGTCTCTGAAAAGTATATTAGTTTGAAATTAATACCTGTTTAATATAGATCTTTAAAACACTGTTAATCTTAATGCTGGACCTTATACTCAATAGTATAGTAAGAGTAAATACACACATGCACGTTTCATTTGACTGACTTTTTTTGCACTGTATATAATGAAATTATGTTGTGAAGAACTGAGTTTTCTAATGCCCATGACTAAAGTGATAACCAGTGAAGAAATAATAATTTCTTCATGTTTTCATGAGAAGGCTAGACAGAATGTTAAATATTTAGGCATAGAGTACAGAAAAACAGATGGGGATTCTGACAGGAAGAGGTCTGAATGTTTGTTGTATCAACTGTTCTTTTTATAATCACAGCTCTTAAGGAGATGAAGGACATGTTCCAAGTTTTACATCTACTAGACTATTTTTCCTTTCAATAAGGATGTGATTTAGAAGAAACTCTATGCTTAAGAAGTCTTGTCACATATACACTTATGATACTGCTGACTCTCTGAATATTTAAGAAATTCAGAAAATATATTTGCCAATAGTCTTTGTATCAGTATTCTATAAGATAACATTTTCTGAATACAACAGAGAAAATAGTTAACTATTTGCTATTTATAATTATGTTTATCAAAATGGCATTCAATAAATCAATAACTAAATCTAAGCCTCTATATAAAACCATTTCTGTTATGTGAATTAGTAATATTCTTGCCTTGATATAAGATAGAAGAAAAGAATTTTGGAAATAGAACCATGTATTTAGTCAATAGCAAAACCAATTTATTAAATACAAAAAAAATTAACTCTCTCACAAATAGCAAACAAATATTTTACATATAGTAGATGGAATGAGTTAAGATATAGCAAGGCAGCAAAATAATGAAAGAATTTATTTAAGGAATAGCTTCTCATTTATTCGAGATACAGATATTATCAAGAATATATAGAATACACTCAGAAGGTGCCATTGTAACTATGCTCTATAATCAGTGGCATGTGTAAGTAGTACCCAGAAAACAGATAGTTTAATGGAAAATATTGCAATTGTAGCCAAACCTAAGTATGCAATTGTATTAATATTGCAATATTAATATTGCAATTGTAAATATTGCAATTGTAGCCAAACCTAAAAGTATGACCTAAGTCATACTTTCTGTGTTAGACAAAAAATGGATTTTTATTTGTCTTTGATCAAAAAAAAAAAGTGAACTCACAGATTTCTGGGACACTATCATATCTTTGAAGATGTTTTATAGATGGGTCTCTTTTAACATCATTATAACCTCTAGATTGATGGAATACTTCAACTGATTCCAAATCAACCTGTTTCTATATTTTCTTCTCTCAGTGACATTCTTCAGAATGCTCCAAACTTTACTGATCAATACATTAATAAATATGATGAAACCATAGATATTTTGTAGCCTATATGACTTATCTGAGGGACAATTTTTAATGAGTAATTCAAACCCATGATTGAACTACAGTTGATCCTGAAAGCATACACATGTGTACCAAGGCTAATTCTGAATGAATTTTCAGGATCTCTGGTTACCTTGTCCTCTAAACCTCTCTGGTAAGATTTTCTGCTACCATCATATGCTTGCCCCCCCCCCTTAAATTCAGTGACTATGGCTCAAAAGATTGATTTAGAAGATCTGATCCACTACAGATGTTACTAGCTCATAATCAATAGCTTCTAGTATGAGCCCTGGTTGACAGTGGAATTTTGCCTCTATTACTATCCCCTCTGCTGCTCTAACCTCTAATCTCAAGCCCTTGTTGAAATCTCAATGCTAGACATTAGAGTCATTATTCATCACTGTACTTGACACTGGATATTGATACTATCACCTTTTGTATTCTGTTTCCCTCTCATATGCCAGTTTAATGGGCTAGCTTATGTATATGAATGCCTATGATTTTGTGGATTCTACATGCTAATTTTACCTCTGCTTCTTCTGACACTGACAAGGTCAGTAGAACTGTCTATGCAAAAGTTAATTCAAGTATGTGGTACTGTTACTGCCTATTGGCTAACAGCAACAACAACAACAAAATAATCAACCATATGACCATTAACCCAATAAATTGGAATAAACAATACTCTATATCATTTAATTAAAATAAGGCTTCTTTTTCTATATAATAGTCCATATGACTTTTTTTTCAAGTATAAAATTCAATTACAAATCTTTCCAAAAGAGTTTTCAACTTAGAGAGGTTCATTGTTTTGCCTGGAAATAACTCTAATGTACAGTTATAGTTTCATGGGGCTTTCTGGTGTGGAAACATTAAAGTCCCCATTGAGGCTTATGAGTGTGCCCATAGAGTACTTTTTGTTCCTGAGCTACAGGGAAAGTTATGTCAACTGACATATACATATTAGTCCAGTTTAATAAGTATGAAATAGAGAATATTTAGCCAGCATGATCTATGGGTCTCCAACTATGAATACAAGTCAAGGTCCCCAAACCAGTGTGAGAAATATGTCAGGACCAAGTAGGAAAATGCTTGGAAAGGAAAGGATTCAAATTTTCCCTAAAGAATAGTGATGGTGCCACCCTTTTCTTTTTATCTTAAGTGAACAGGAGAGTTGATATGTTCAAGGTTTTGTCTTAACACTGATTACTTTAACTTGTCAGCAAATTAAGTATAAATATGCCTCTTACCACCAATCATTAGCTAAATAATAATTGGCATATTTAATAAATATTCCTTGTATACTTTAATAGTCACAAAGACTCAACATATAAATTCATATGTTCTTCAAAATTACTCAACAAAAAATCCATTCACAGATAAATCTGTTTCATATGTGGAATAAGTTAAGTTTGTTGAGAAACTAAGTTTCTAACCCATCACATGACAAAGAAGTTGGCAGAGTTTAATGAGTCCAGATGTGGTGCTTGGATACCCTGCATCCATTCCTCTAGAAGATACAATCACTGACAATGCAAAATGAATGTGACTATATAATGCATTTATTTGCAACAGCTCACAATGAAATTTTTTTAATTAGCTATGAGGTCTCCTAAAAGACTTGTGGGGTAGTTTTTATAAAAAAAAAAAAAAAGAATGGGAAATTGAAAAGTACAAATGTTTAATTACCTAGATAAATGGTAATATCCAATTTGGAGTTTGGAATTTTGACAATAAAAGTCGATCTTACTTTGACCAGACTTAAAGTCTTTGTCATCCTTGAAGCAAAGAAATGCACAGAAAACAGCAGAGTCAGAACTACTTCATCAACTGGTATCACAAGGGAACCTTTCATTTTTTAGCCACTCTTGATATGCAAGGATTTAAAAATGCTTTCATAAAAATGAATTTCTCAAAGTATTTTAAGGTCTACCATCACATAGTGCCCACAACCATCCTCTTTTGGAGTGTCATTGCCCTGATGCCTGGGAGTTGCTGGGTGAACCAGGGCACCTGAAATCTCCCAACATTTGGCACCACTGCCTTCCGGCCTTTGCCAATTCCCTCTAATACACTTTGCACTCTAAGGCTGCTCAGAGCAGGTGGCTTCCGCTGTAGGAAGAGAGTTGTGGAAAGATATTCACGAAATGAATATTTATGAACAATCCCAATCTTCATTTTAAGTATAAGGGAAAAATAAATTTTAAACAGAGAACCTCAGGAATTGCTGATCTAAGACACCAGCTTTTAAATATTTACAACCTCCTTGTGTTACTTCTAAAATCCTTTAATCTGAAGTACAGTAAATAAATTAGGAGAGCAACACTGAATCTGCCAGAGAATTCTGATAAATTCTCTTTAGCATGAGCAAACCAGTCACTTATGTAAATAGTTTCCTCGTCTTTTGTGCAAATTGTTTTTCAAGCAAAGTTAAATCGTTTTGCTATTCAACTAAAATCTAGCTTGTGACACTCATTTAAAAGATGGCAGTAATGCCTCTTCTTGTAGCTGTTTCATAATTAGTGGGGTCATTTGAGCTAGATTATTGGAAAGTTGGCATAAAAGTTGGTATTTGCCACTTACATTCCATACAAAAATCCTGGGGGGAGAGGGTGGGGAGTGAGAATTTGTAATGGTTTCAAAGTGGAAAAAAAAAAACTAGAAAGAGAGAAAAAAAACATTGTAAGTTTCAATAGAGGGATGATAAAATGTCACTTCTTTCTTACACTTAATATTTATTTCTTTAACTCTTTCTGAGCACTATAGTATGCATTTCAAAATCCTAAATAAAAGTCTTAGAAAAGTTTCAGATTTACAGAAAATTTAGACAGAAAGTACAGTATATTCACGGATACACCTCCTCACACACATATACATGTACATAGTTATCCTTATTATTCATATCTTGCATTAGTGTATGTTGTGACCTGATTTGGAGTCCCCTGAAAATCCATATGTGAAAGCCCCCCACACTCAATGTGATGGTATTTAAGCCTGGCCAGAGTAGATCTACTTTGATTGGAAACTTAGATTAGGTCAGGAGGGTAAGATCTCTTGGTGGGTTTAGTATACTGATAAGAAAAGGAATAGGTACCAAACTCTGTCTTTATCAGCTAAGGACATATTGAGAAGGCTGCCAGCCATCTGCAAAAAAGGGAAAAGAACTTTTACCACCCAAATCTTTTAACTTCAGCCTCCAGAATGGTGAAAAAATACACCTCTGTTGTTTAAGACACTCAGTCCATGGCATTTTTTCATGACAGATGACTGATACAACATGGTGCATTTGTAATAATTGATGAGTTGGAAGTGATACATTATTATTAACTAAAAACCATAGTCTATGTTATAGTTCACCACTTGTAAATCCTACAAGTTTGGACAAATATAGAATGATATCCATCACTGTAATATCATGCAGGACATTTTCAGCACCTTAATATAATCTATATTTTCATTACTTTTTCAGGTTGTTCACCAAACGCCATGTCAGTACTTTTCTTTCCAAACTAGAGAAGATCATCCATCTAAAAATTCTGGTGTATAGTCATTCCATTTTTCTTCATTAATACTGAATTTAATTACTTTGTTTCATAAGCTAATTTCTTTAAATGGATTTCATCCATGACTATGAGGTCAGAAATAATTCTGCTTAATGAAATTGTTAGTCATGAGGGGATTCACAGTCATTGTGACTCAGAAAGGCTAATCCACAAATAAGAAAAATTGGGATTTAAAGTTTTGTAATGATTTTCAATTTAATGTCTGCTCATTAAATCAGCCTGGAAAAATTTATAGACTAGCTGACTAATTACACACTATATAGGCAGTTGGGGAGGTCAAAATAGTTTCCCTGTCCCAATTTCCTAAGGCAAACTTATAAAAAAAATCTACCTGTTCTTTCTATAACTATTTCCTGCTGTATCACAATGAAGATGGAAAGTGATCTGATCCTGAGTGAGGAATTTATTATTACTGAGCCTCAAGTTCCTTATTTTAAAATATCAAAATAACACTTGATTCACTGAATTTCTGCAATGATCAAATTACATAGTATATATTAAAGTTTCTAGTAGAGTACCTGTCATCTGATAGGTGTTATATATATATATATATATATATATATATATATATATATATCATATTATCATTAGTGTATTATTGGAATTATTACAAAATAGAGGTCTAGGAAAGAAGAACATATCAACAGTTGCTTGCAATACTGTCAAGGATTTTTTTTAAAATAAAATGATACACGGAACCTGCCATTCTAACTATGGATAGTAGTTATTAGGTAGCCAGTGGGATTAGAGGGACTATTTATTTTAATCAAGGGAGGCTTTTTGGTCCTATAGAACTTTTGATTCTCTTCCAGGCTACTCAGAGTATCTTTAAGAACATAACAACCTGAGGCACTTTTATAATTCTCATCTGCACACAAGAACATATTTATAAATATTTGCGAATATACACAATTGCCTCTAGGAAACGATTTCTTTGAATATATAAATAGATTAAAGACTTGAAAAGTTTCTACTTTGGCATTCATAATTGAAACATCATGCAGTTTGTGGTAAAAGACAGAACTTTCTCAAACATGATTATACTCTTCATACTTTTTATTTTACTTATAAAGCTTGTATTTTATTAATCTGTCATGTTACAAGTCTGAACTTGACATATCAGAGACTATTTACCCTGTTCAAAATAGTGTATAAAGCCACAGGAACACAATGTAAGGTAACTTCAGGATTTTCCTGACGCTAATTCCTCCTCAAACCCCAACAAACGAATATGCCTCAGAAGGAAGTTTGCCTAGAGAGACAACCTTTCTTACTGGAGAAATGATGGACATGGGACATTCTTTTGTTCACATTTCCATTATCTCATTATGTGAAGGAATTCAGTCCTGGTACAAGTTTATTCATACTAAAAGCACTAAACATTTATTAATATAAAAAATCATATTTTATAGAATATTTTGACAATCTTATTTTAGCAGTTTTCTTAGTTTGTGAAAATCTAAAGATTTTTTTCAAGTTTTCACTAAAGCATAACTTTTCAGCCGATAGCAGCATTTGAGTATCTTAGGGTCATATAAAACATACATTTTCTATATTTCCTGGGATCTGCTAGTTTCTTTTGCATTGCACCAGTTCAGATAACTGTGAGGGCTCATCTTTGATCAAGTTGGTATAAAAAGATAAAGGATAGGACAAGGCTTTTGAGATTAAAATTTGATAAAATTTAATCTTAATTAACATATACTAATCAGATACAACATTTTTATCCCCATTCCATGCTGCCTAGCTAGTTGATGCCAAGTTGAGTCTTCATTAAGAATAATTATCATTCATCATCATTTAACATGGAAAATGTAACTTCTGAGAAAAGTGAGATTAAACTAGAACAAGTGAGATCTTTCCAGGGAAGAGAGATAAATAGCTTTTGCAGACACTTCTATTTTTAAAAGGTGAAAAGCAAGCTGTAATTTCCATTTTTGAAAACAAATTCCCTTTAAGGAAAAGTATAGCACTTACTTCAAGCAGACATATACTTAATGCAGTTGAATGAACTACAGAATAAGAAACTTTGTTGAAAGGTCTAAAATTACTGAATCACTCAGAACTCTGTATTTGTCAAAGGAGTATTCCCAAAGATAATTTAACTTCATCTAACTTTAGATTTCCTTCAAGGTCAAACTTCTGCAAATAGGATATAATGTTTACATCCTGATGTTCTTTCCTGTTTCTCAGACTGCACTTTGGATGATTAGTTTTACCAATACAGTAAAGGAGATAAAAATAATGTAATGAGTGGCTTCTACACTGTTGGTTTGAATAACTCTTTCTCTGACCCAAATCTCTTCTATTATTCATTTATGTTTTCATATTGCTCTTTCTTTGATGCTCATACACTGAGTTTAATGAAGATGATTAAAATGAAATCTATCCAAACAAATTTCCAAACCACAATTAAAATTTCTGCATTATAGCCCAATGCATTATAGCCCAATGCATCTAACCTTCTGAACACAACGTAGAGTGGCTGTAACTATGTATTTCTTTTTATTATTTCTGAGTGATATATGCATGGACATTTTTGCTGTTTAATTAAAAACAATAAATTTTTCAGCTATTTTAGAATGTCTATTCTAGAATTTGTATCTATTTATAGCTTTTCAGATTTTCAACTTGGGCTGCTGATGACCCATCATTCTATAGAAAGATTAAAACAGAATCCACTCAAAAATTTTTATTCAATTTACTGTGAGATAGAAAACTAACCTTATTAATATTCTGCTTTCAGTTAAAAGTGGATCATGGTCTGGGGGCTGTGATAAAATAAAATATTTGCGCTTAAATACTTAGACTTCTTTTCTCTGGATATAAAAATATTATATGCATTTCTTTATTCTATTTGTGTATCTAGAAACAACATCTCCCAAAATATACTGAGTTAGGAATCTTTATAAGAGCACATTTAATTACATCAGATGTTTAGTACTATCTTTCTAGGATTAAGATGGTGAAAAAGTTCTCAAAAAGTTTGGTGAAGTGAAATATATAGAAATAAGAGTCACAAAATGATGTGATTTCTCCCTAAATAAAATGAGATATAAAATAAAGAACAAGTGTTTCTCAGAGGACAATTGGAAGCGGGACTAGTGGATAATTTTTCAGAGGTACTTGGGGGAAAGTTTTAATTACATTGTCTTTTTTGTGCATATCCACAGTATCTGGGGAAAGGAAAGCCTCCACCAATAAGTATTTAAAAAATTAAAAAATAAAAGACAACACTTCCCCATGTTATTCTGATTTTTGTCTACTTCTACATGTAGTGTGAACCACTTTGAAAAAGTGGATTTTATTAACGTCTTTAGGAGCTCACCCTCACTCTGCTCTCTCCTAAGCATGCTAGAAGGTTGCAGTCAAATGCTCTGCCCCTGAGCTATACCCCCAAGTGTTGGAAGGTTGAGGTTGGAAAACATCACAAGGCAGGTTTGACTCAACTTTGACAAATTTCTAAGATTTTAAGATATAAATCCACTAACAGTCTACAAGAATGAACTAAGGTCTAAGGACACAAAAGACCCAAAATCTTAGTAATTGGGGAAAACCTGCAATATATAAGAATGAAGTATAAAAGCAGCAGGAAAACTAAGTAGGGACTCTGTACATTTTGTGATAAATTGGAAGTCTCACACCAGTATGACAAGGTTATTGGATTGGCTGAAGCTAATTCAAATCTCAGAAATCTTTTATTCTAATTTATATATATCATTGTATTATAACATGGGAGACATTTACAGTGTATCTTTAAAAATCAACATGTGCACTCAATCCAGCAATATCACTTCTAGGAATCTACCCCAAGTTTAACAAAAGAACACTTTTGAATACTCAGATGTTTATTGCAGCACTATTTACAAAAGTCAGGAAATGAAAGCAACTCAAATGTCCCAAAAGAGACAAATGAGTCAGAAAGCTGTGGTATATGTACACAATGGAATATTATTCATCAATCAAAAAAGACAAATTTATGTCATTTGCAGCAACATGGATGGAGCTAGAGGGAATCATGTTAGTGGAAATAAATAAGTCAGAAAAAAAAAGATAAATGCTGGATGGTCTCATTTATATGAGAGATGTAGGGAAAACAAACAAATGGACAAGAATAAAACTGTCAATAGAATTGAAGCAAGAGCAAGAGAGGTGGAAGAGGGAAAATCAGGGGAAAAAAGGGAACAAGAGATTAAGATGGTTCACAGGTGTTAAGGTGGTGGGAGGATCTCGAGGTAGATAATGATGTTATATATATATATATATATATATATATATATATATATATATATATATATATATATATATATATATATGTGTGTGTGTGTGTGTGTGTGTGTACAATCAATTTCAAAAATTAAAAAAATTAATATGTATATATACTACATAAGTTTGCTAAAAGGTCAAATCCATCTTTCACTTTACCATTGTCCCCTTTGAACTGATAACAAAAGTCATTGGTTTTATTTATTTTAATTATTTTATATATGTTTTTCTTATATAGTTGTATGTGCAATCATAAAATTTTGGTTTAAATCATAAAAAATTATTAGTAAGTATAATCTTGATATTGGAAGAATCAGGTTGACTTTTTCTGTTATCTTACTATATATTATAATATTTTTAACCTCAATGGACCACCAACAATTTTTCATTAAATAGGGACAAAGAAACCAACTTTAAAAGTGTATGGGTAAATACACCTGCTAATTAGGATATGTTAATGAACGTGCTACTTTGAATATCTTATCACACTGCTGTCCCCATAAACTATACATGAGGGACAGACAGTAAATCACCACCCATATCAGCAAAGTGCCAACTGCCTTAATTTCAGATAATGGCACCATCCTCTAACTTCATCAAAATGTAATATTCCTGCTTGTTTTCTCTCAGGCATAACACATAGTAAAGTCAAATAAGTATTGAAAATCATATATACACAGAAAACTTAAAATGAATGAAACCACATTGAAGTACTGAGCTGTGTGTATTATACAATAAATTCAAATATTTGAATAAATGATAAGTGATCATTACATTTCAAGTTTCAATGATTACCTAATTTGCAAAATTTTTATGCAAAATGCATATATAAAATGTTAACATGAATAGATGAGTGCTTATTTGCATAATTGACTGAGTTTACTTTAAGTACTATTAAATGTTGTTTAATTCCCCAAGTTCTTTTACAGCTTTTAAAAAAAAAAATTAACCAGATTTCAAAAATGCAGGTTGCATTTCTAATATGCTAAAATATTTAATAAACTTAAAATTGTATGAAGCTGAACATTTAAATTAAGGTACTAATCACTATTAGCAAAAGGATATCATATTATGTAATTTAAAACTGTATTTCCTACTGATTCAATATATAATTACAGTATCTGAATAATGATATTGAGAATATTTGATATGGTAAACTAGAAATAGAATAATAGTCAATATAATGCCAGTACAAAAGTTATATTTTAAGCCAAATCAATGATTTCACTAAGATAAAAAGAAAAAGTACTTGTTTTTTCTTCCAAAAGAACAATTACATCTCTAAAGTTAAAATAATTCTATCATATTCATTTATATTTACCAACCATGAAGGGTGTTTCTGTAAATACATTTGGATGATGAAACCATTTTCTTGGAAATACATTTTATTTTATTTTATTTTATTCTACTTTATATGCATGTGAACGGTCATTACTGTTCTGGACATTGAGCGATTCCTCCAGCTGATGAAATCTGATTGCTGTCTTCCGTTTGGTATACCTTTGGAAATGCCAACTGCTTTGTTCCATAAGATTTTGACCAAATAAACACTAAATCAACTGGAAATGTTTTGTGAATTCCTAAAGACTTCAATAAAAACACTCTAGTTTCATTATATGAGCAAAACTAATGGAGTAAAATGTTTGAGAGTTACATGGCTTTACCCTAGTAGTCCTTGAACTTGTCAATTCTGAGTTAATGTAAGCATTACTAGTCCTTCACTTAAGGCATTATTAGTCCTTCACTAAAGGTATGGCCTGTGTCTCCCAGGATTTGTCCAGTCTGCTACTTGATAGCCTATTAGATGGGCTGGCATAAATAATAGTGGTTTCAGAATAAGAAGATGATATGTGGTACATTGACAAGAAAATGCTCCTGAATGACCTGCCACTGGTATGAAATAATTAATATATCTTTTATCTTCTACAAGAATATACTTTCACATGTAGAATGATATCACAACTTTGGAGAATTTACCAGAATATAAAATCACATTTAAAAATCTTATAAAAGGATATACAAATACCTAGTGTTCTGCAGTAGAGATTAAATTCCACATTGGGTGTGTTCTAATAAATATATTTACTATGACATCTATAAAGATTTACAAAGCACTGACATATTGGAAAGTAATAGTGACTTAGAAAGTAAGCACTGAAGGTCTGATGGACTCCTTCTACATCAACCTCCTCTTAAGATCAGCTTAAGTTCAGAATATGGAAACAATCCAATGCCCCCAAACAGATTGATGAATCAGAACATTCTGGTATATGTAGACAATGGAATTGTATCCGGCAATCAAATTTGATGCATTTGTGATAATTTGGATGGACCTTGAAGGAATGATGCTAGTAGAAATAAGCCAGAAAGAAAAAGATAAATACTGAGTGATCTCACCTTTATACAGGATATAAGGAAAGCAAACAAACAAAAGTACAAGCAAAAGTTAAAACTAATTGACAGCAGAACTAAAGCATAAAGTAAAAAATAGGGAGGTCAGGGGAGGAATAGGCATGGAAGATTGGGATGGCAGTTCATGGGTAACAGGATGGAACATCAAGGTAAACAATAATGTAAAATACATATTTATGTATATGTATATATATGTGTGTGTGTGTATAGAGAGAGATGTACATATATACACATATAGACATATATAGACATGTATGTATACATACATAGATATGTGTATATATCTACCTATATATGTAATCAAAAAGCTACAAAAAAAATGGCTTAAGTTGGTGGTTCCAACCAGACACATTGCTGAGAAATCAGCATGGGCAAGAAGACTCCAGGGTTTTAGAATTGGAGCAAGGGAGGTGGAGTAAATGAGGAGAAACCACACAGAAATTCCACATTGAAAATGCCTGAGAAAAGGCAAAGTGAGTTCCACAAGAGAAGGCAGCAGAGATACTGATCAACTTTTAGGATCTGGAGCCGGAAAACAAAATTATATTGGATAAGATCAAGTGTAATGGGTTAGACAGAAGTCACTGAGATGGTGACAGAAATGCAAGAAGCCTGAGAAGTTGTTTTTCTGGGCCAAACTCTGTATGTGGTAGTTTGAATTTTCTTATCATTCCTGGAAATGAAAACTTTCATCTAGTCATTGATTTTTCACATTTTGTTATTCTCATTAGGAGCAATGCTTAGGATGATGTCAAATGTGTAAGTTAGAGGAGCTATAATGAGATTAAAAAGCTTCCAGTCCTGCAAAGCCCCTCAAACTACCCTTCTCAGCCAGTTCTGGCTGAAACTTCAAATGCAATGCAAAATATATATCACTGAGAAAAATATGTTTTCAAAAATCCTGCTCTAAAATCAAGAAAAACTATAGAACAAAGGGTTCTGTCAGATCATTCAAACATGGATAATTTGTTAGAGAAATAAAAAAATAGTATGTGTCCATATACAAAATAGTTTTAAAACAGGTTAGAGTCTAATTAAAAGGAAAGGTAGGATTTTAGCTTTTAAGTAATTTTGAAAGTTGCCAGATGGAAGGGGTCGGAAGGATCTATCAAAAGGTATTGAGCTACCAAAACAAGGAGCACATGGCAGGGGGATTGAAATAAAGAGATAAAGTACATGTAACATCAAGTCAGGAAAAATGACATTAGGTGAAGTATCCGTGTCCCTGTTAAAATGCTATGTACCTCTACAGTTTTCTGATTTCATCGGTGTTACTGCACTTGGTTTCTGCTACTTTTGGTGCAAAATATTAATGATTTAGGAAAAAAAGTTAATGAATTCACATTATAGTGAACTAATTGTCCAATGAATTAATTATGTATGAATTAACTCAATAAACTTTAGCTAGAAAGTTAAGAAGGGAGAGAACTAAATTGGAACCTCAAGTTCAAAATCCTAAAGCAGAATAGAAGAGGTCTGGGTGATGTCTCAACTATTTTTGCCACTAAGTCTCAGCGCACTTCTGAAGCAGCAAATTGCTAGAGATCCAAAATATTAGATTCTGAAATTCTCTGTAGGTGCCAACATTATTTGAGAAACCCTGACATAGTAACTCTTCAGTGATATTTTAAAAGTACAATGCACCATGTCACTTGTGAACCATCATTCTGATCTTTTGTGCTCATCATGGTGGGGGAATAACTCTGGGGTATACAACAATGTAAATATATATATATGTACATATATGTAATCAATGAATAATATGTGTAAAAAAACTAAAAAATATAAAGAAAGAAATGAAAGTCACCTATAATTTATAATCCAGAGATAGCTACTGTTAGCATCAATTCTTATTATTTGAGATATAGCTTTCTAGGCTTTAATCAATGTGTACATACATACAACATTCAAATAAAAACTGAAAAAATAGAATGCATTATCATACTGTGGACTGATGAGAAAATCTTAGCCCAACTCCTTAGTGATATGTATGTGTAATTGTCACAGTGCAAAATTTCCATGTTCTCTGCAACTTATTTAAACAAATACCACTTACTGGATTAGAGTGGAAAATGTTTTCTTTGTGTTAGTTATAATTATCCCTCCTTAAGGAAAGAATAATAAATATAAGCTGTGATCATCTTCACTTATATGATGAACCCTTTAACTTTCCTCTGATTTAGGTTGGTGAAAGCAATCCAAGGTATTTCAGAGTATACACTTTCAGGGGTATGGTAATATTGAACAATAATAACATGTCCAGATAAGAAGAGTCAGAAAGCAGACATGTCAGATGAATAATAAAATCTTCTGGACATATCTTTTTGGTAAAAGGCAAGTCTAGAGAATGTTATATTTAAGGTACCATTAGGTAACAGAGAGAAGTAGACTTTTTAGTTGATACATCAGAAGTACAAATAGGACAGTGAGCGATAAATGAGTGTAACAAGGACTTACTCCTGATTGGAAATGTTCACTATTAAAGCATCTAATTGCACAGCATTGATTTTACAAACACTGAAAATATCCATGTTGAAAAATCGATGTATCAAGGACATTGCAAAGTGCATTTTTTTACTGAATGAAATCTGGACATGATGACCTTTAAGTTATAGTCTTATATCTCTTAAACTTTTATTTCAACCATATAGGAACAGGAATTATACTACAATGATACTTTACATGCTCATTTTATAGTATGAATGTTTTTGTAATTTGATTGCACCTCAAAATCAGGATATCTTGATTGGTTCAAATTTATAGCATGCCAGTAATGTTCTGGCGAGGATACGGTACAACATAGTAATCTTACTGGAATTGCTGTTGTGATGAGAGCATTATTACTAGGCACTTTGCTCATGCCCATCTTTGTGGTCACCCATATGTACTTGAATGTATGTGTATGAGAGGGTGAGAGTAAGAAGAGTACTATGTTTTTATGACATATTGATTTTCCTCTGCCTTCTTATGTTACTCAAGTTGCAGTCTTCTGTCAGAAATAAATTCAAACAAGGTATTAAAAAAATCAGGACCTAAAAGTGGAAATGTATGTTCTACTTCTAGAACTTTGAATAGCATTTCTGGGGAAGTATAGCCCCAAAATATCTTTATTTTTTTTTACCTGTAATACTTTTTAAAAATTTTCATTGATTACATATACATATATATGTTATATATATATATTACATATACATATATACATATATATACATATAATATATATATAAAAATTTAGATCATTGTATACCAAAAAGTTCTCCCACCACCATGTCACTTGTGAACTATCATCCTGATCTCTTGGCTCATCCCTCCCCTATTTCATTCTCCCCTTCCCTTTCTGTACGCTTTAGTTCTGTTGTCACTTTGTTAGTTTTAGCTTTTCTTGACCTTTTGTTTCTTTCCCCTATATCCCACATATGAGACCATCTAGCATTTTTTGACTTATTTCAGCTAGTATGATTATTTCTAGCTCCATTCATGTTGCCACAAATGATATGAGTTTGTCTTTTTGATTGCTGAATAAGATTCCCTTGTGTAAATATACCAGAATTTTTGGATCCATTTGTTTGTTTTTGGCATGTGGTTTGTTTCCATATTCTGGCTATTATAAATAGTGCTGAAATAAGCATAGGAGTACAGATTTCCTTTTGAATTAATATTTTTGGTACCCTTTGGGCAGATTCCTAGAAGCCAAATAGCTAAATCAAATGGTAGTTAGATTTGTTTAAAGACCAACAGGTGGTTGTGCAGCAAACAAAACACAATTTAAAACATAGGATTTCTAAGGTTAAGACAAAGAACATTCATTTACAAGCTGGTTAGATTTTCAAAATTTTGCTTTCTAGTGATTAAAGACTGGACAGCTGAATTCAACAGCCAGCTTTAGTAAGGGGAGATTCATTTGTGAAAGGATATTTAAATAAATACCATAACTAATAGTAAAAGTAATAATTTCTTATAGGACTTAGCCCTTCAAATGCATTGTATAATTTTATTAATACAAGCCTAAGTGGTCAACCTGTACCTATTGCTTTTTGTTATTTTACTGAAGTATGTATTGCCAGGATTCTTTCTTCTCTGAAATCACAGACTATCAGAAACTTATTATTTGAAATCAGATCACTAACAATGAAACAGTTCACTTTTATCTGGAGAATTTGAATCATTTTGACACTGAGAAGCAGCTTCAATTTTTCAGTTCAACTGCAGAACTTCAGATAAGGGGTTTTTTTGGACATAATACTCAACATTTATCTTAACTTTATAGTTTCCAAGGGTACAAAATCCAGTGTCTATTACTGAACTATGGCCTGATGCTAACTCCTTTACATTAGAGTCTGACTCTTCTTTTGGCATTATCAAAATTTTGTGCCATTTAAATATTGTCTAAACTCCATCCTTCCCTTAACTTTTGTTTTTTCTGTTCATTTGCTTGGTGTAATGCTCCATGATTTCTCTGATGGGCAATCTCTCTTGATGTGTATTCACATCAACACCATATGTATGCTCTTGACATTCTTTATCAGGTGAATTCATCAGTAGATAATATAGTCATTAATTTAAAGGTTATTAAAATTAGGTTGAGGAGAGACTCAGAATCACATAGTGACAGAACTGGGTCTCTACCCAGATTCATATGATTTCAAGCTCATGTTCTTGTTCTATGCATATAGAGTCAGAGAATGTTGGAGGTGAAAAGAAAATTGAATATATCATTCTGCTAACTTTAAATGGAGAATTAAGACTAGAATACAGGTATTCTATCTCCTAACCTATCATTATCTGGATATAATTTTTTGTTTGATTATCCATCAGCAACTTTTCAGGCCTTCTGTTTTTCTTATACCTACTATTAACCCAGTATGTTCATGGGGATTTTAAAGTTCCTGGAGAGTTCCTGAGACTGACACTGGTAACTTCAGACAGTATTCATAACTCCAGATATGTCCTAATTATGCTTTCCCTGAGAGATAATGCTATAATCACCACAAACTAACACTTTTGAAATGTTTCACAGCTGCTGAAACATAATGCATGAACTGTCCTACATATAGATAATAGATTGCTTCCCTTAAATTAGTGAGTTACATAAAAGTATCATCCTTCTCCCCCTTTTCTTCCTATATCCTAAAATCAAAGTCCATAGGACCATTTGTTCTAAGTCTTCATTCAACTCTGATTTATTAAAATATGTGTTACCCAAATCCTACCATCATGAATCTATGTTAGGCAACAACAGCTATCAAAATTCAGAAATACCCATTAATTTGAACATCAACGTAATGAATCCCCTAAAATACCCTTAACAGTGGTATCCATCTTGAGCTGTCATGAGGTGTTTGGGTATTTTATCTATTGTTCTCAATGCAAATATAATGGAAGCTAATCAAAACTGCATAAGACACATGAGTTCAGGAAATTGCTGAAAGACCTATAAGAGACTTTTTCTGTTAAGTGCAAATTAAAGAGAATCTGGCAGATTTATATTCTAACAATTGGAGAGAGAAATTATGGTATAGACTCTTTAAAAAACAGAGGTATAAGATAAGGGAGGTTTGAAAATTTTAAGGTAGTCCTTAAGAAGTTTGGAGAAGCATATTTCTTTGTGCTATAAAACCAAATGGTGAGTTTAGAAAATAATATCACACACACACACACTTTCATCTAGGCTGCTCATGCCAAATTAGTGCATAGTTGCAAATATAACCATGATTAAAAGATAACTTGTTTTGTGTTCATCTTCTTTGGCACTGTAAAATTTCAAATATCACCTTTTTCCCCACTTCTACAAAGTTTTAGAATACATTTTAGGTGGATTAATGTTAGAAGTCTATTTTCTGCTACTAATTGTCTTTTGGTGGTATGATGGCTTTCCTGGTAAGAAACTTGTATGTGTGGGAATCCTCATTCTCATTTTTCTTGCAGAATTTGTTGTTTTATTGTTATTGCTCTCTTTCCTTCATTTGTGCCTCCTCCATCTTGTTCACACACATAGGACTTCCCTTAGTTTTACCCTTTCTGAGTTGACATTCATGGTCCCTTCTAATCAAAGTGTGGCCTGTAGACCAGCCACTTGCGTTTCATCTGGGAGTGTGGCAGAAATGCAGGATGTCAGGCCCTGCCTTCAACTTCTCAAGTTAAATTTACATTTCAGATAGCTCCTCCAATAATTCATAGGTACCTTAATGTTTAAGAAGGAAGTCCCCAAGCACTTTTTCTATAATATTGTATTTTGTTAAATTTAAAGGTTATTCTTGTTTTATTTTCTCTTTGCTTCCAAATCGAATATTTCATGCAGTTCTGTATAGAATGTCTATCAATACCCTAATTCCCACCAGTGCACTAAGATAGACCCTAATTGTTCTTTCAGCCATCTTTCTCCTCTTTATCCCCACCCTAATATTTATTGCAACTTTTCTGAATGGTCTTCTTCTAAGTAACAGGCAAATATGGTATCACTCCCTTTCTTGCAAGCTAATCTCCTTGACAAGTCCCTACTTCTTCTCCCTTCCTATAGACCTCCACCCCTGCTTTATCATGCTCTCTTCATTGTACGCTACTTAGAGCTCCCTGAATAACATGTCATCTCTCGTACTCAGCTGCACATTTTTACAAGTTGCCTGCAGGGCAGAATGGCCTTTTCTTCCTGTCCTACTTAGCAAATTTCACTGGGTCCAGAGAAGTCCTCTCTTCCCTGAAGCTTTTTCTGACCACCTAAAAAAGATGGATGGCTACCTGTTTATGTCCTGTTGTATTCATGTATCAATATGTTTGAATTGTTCGAAATCCAAAGTTCAAGACATTTATATTTAACTATGTTTATAAAATACATTAAAATTAGTTTTTATAAATTTATTCTCCCTTGTTCATGCCAGTGCCTCCCTAGAATATAAGATGTTGAATGAGTGAATTTTATTACTCTTTGATCACCAGCATCAGTGTCTACCATATAAAAAATAATCAGTAAATAACTTTTCAGTGAATGCATAAATGATTTACCATCAAATATTTTTCTCAATTAATTCTAAATATAAATTTATAGAAAAATATTGACTAATATTTATGCATTTTGACAGATATTAATACACATATTATTGAAGGGGAAAACATCTGAGAGGAAATTTATTCTTTTATAACTGACATATTTATGAATTACTCCTAGAAGGCTATTGATGAGAATCATATGAAAGATATAACACCAGTATTGAACAGTAGGTCACAGATGTCCCCTTTTGAGTCCAATAATTTATTGAGTGGTAAATTCTGGTCAAAAGTTGTATGCTTAAATGTCAAAAGGGAACTAACTTTGCTTTAAATAGTATTAAGTGAGTTCAATATAAAACACCCATATATGAAATGGCAAATATTTTAATTGTCTGTACTAAAATTTCAGTCACATAGCCCAAGAAAAATACAAATAAAGGTTATATCAGAGTCACATGAGGAGTTCTAATAAATCAGATTCCAATCCTACTTCAGCTCAGGGCACTTAGAAAGGCTTGGTCAGGTTCAATGAAAGTGAAAAGAAAGGAGTGAGAAAGGATGTAAAAAGGAAAGGAGAGAGAGTAAGGAGAATTAATAGAAAAGTAGAAGAAAAGGAAGAAAGGGAGACAGGGAAGAAGGAAAAAACAGATGCATTGCAGTGACAATCTGCTTTGCAAAAAGGGCAAATATTTCCACATCTCTTATGTTAGAATGTGTCTGCATACAATGTGCAGAAACCTGATAAGAAATCTTCATATGAAATCAAGATTTTAGTCACATATCTTTTGACTCTAATTATGTGTAAATTTTAGAATTCAGATGCCCCTTTGTTGATGTATGCATGTAATTTTGAATATTATTTTCTTGATTATGCAAGTTCCTTTAAGAAACGTGATATTTCTGGTTGTCTTCTTCCTTCTCAAGGAAAATGCTGTTTTCATAATAACATTCATTTCCTTTTCACAATCTCTTTACACTCAGTAGCCATATATCACGGCTTAGGTAAATACCATGATTTCATTTGATTAATGAAAAAATGTCAAAAGATAGCACCCTAGGACAAAAGATGCATATTAACAAAGGAAGGACTAAAGCATGTAAGTCTCTACAATTTGAAACTAAAAGCCAAATTCCTTATAACTAATTAATTTATTTTGGTGCCCATTGTAAATTATATTTCCATTTACCCCAGGTAAGTATAAATGAAGATAATTAAGAGATGAACTTTTAAAAGTAGCTCTTACACTATGTTTTTCCAATGAAGTCCTTCCTGGCCATTTTACTATATGATACTAATTTCCCCTTCTTTTCCTCCTTCATTGTCTCCCTATATTTATAAGATTAAAACAATTCATCTCAAATGTATATAATTGATTCTATTATACTACACTCCAAGATTGATAAATTAGTCAAGAGATGAGGCTACAGCATATTAATCTTTCAAATTTCAGTATAGTACAGTTCCTGACCCAAAGAATGCAGTTAATAAATGTTTAATGCCTTTAAAGGTCAATGAGAGAATAATAACATACTTGTGCTTATGTTTTTCTGACAACAGAAAATAACACATAATTAAGCTGGAACACAGAGAGAGAACAAAAAAATACTAGAAACAAAAGCATCAACTACTTCAAATCAAGAGATATTCTCTATCCTACACTTTTTCCTCTATCTGTCCATTGTCTAATCCATAAAGCTATGTCATTGTACACCTTTAGATAAGTATTCAGAAAAAGAGCTGTTTCAAAATCAAGTTACATATGCTCTACTAATATGGTTAAATCAATGGAACAGAACTGAGAGGCCAGAAATAACACCACACATAAAATGAACAACAAAGTCACTGCATAAAGGAGCCAAAAGCATGCTATGGAAACTGCTCAAAAAAATGGTGTTGGGACAACTGGACTCATACAAAAGAATGAAAGCAGACCACTATTTAACTTCATGCACAAACACTAATTCTAAATCTATTAAAGACTTGCAGGTAAGACCTGAAAAAAAATGCATAGAAGGAAATACAGGTGATATGCTCCTTGACCTTAGAGATGTTTGGGGACTCAAATCTACAACAAAGGAAGCAAAAGCAAAAAATAAAAACTGGGTTGACATCAAGCAACTTCTGCTCAGTAAAAGGAAGCTGCCATCAAAATGAGAAGACAATTTCTGAATGGGAGAAGATATTTGCAAATCACACATGTGAGTTAATATACAAAATATAGAACAAACACACAAAGCTAAAGTATTAACCAAAAAAAAAAAAAAAACATAAAAAATCAATAGCATTTTTAAAATACTGTTTGTAATTATAAGAAATTAATTAATTAGTCAATTAAGTGGTTCTTAATTATAATGAAGCAAAAAACACAAGGGAATGAGATAATGAGTTTACACAGTTTCATATACTGGTAGTTGTTATTATGACTTGGCTTTTGTTCCTTTTCTGATGTCATTTTAGAAGACTGCATAAATCCATCACATGTTTAATGACAAAATACAGCTAAATTGTTTCAAAGTCAGATTTTTAGATATTTATATTTAACTCTGCTTGTCTGCTTGGAATTTTCAAATCACAAAACAACCTTGACAATACCTAGATGAGTGGACAGTGTTGACAGCTAATATAGCTAATTTTACTACCTAAAATTGAACTGCATATCTCCTGTTACTTATGTGATATTTTTTAAGTCTATAAATGTAATATTTTTTCATACTTTGATGTATAGGGTTATTTATTACCACCACATTTTTGGTTTCGGCTAAACATATATTTCAAATTGCATGAGGGAGATAGGTTTTATGAAACAACTTTCAACAACTTTTCATAAAATTGTACTTTTGAAGATTCAATTTTATTCTTTCACATTACCACTAAAACACTCTCTTTTCTGATCACTAGTAATTCTCCAACCTCTTTGAAATTTCTCTTCCTAAACAATTTTTTCCATTAAAGTTTTTGGCAATACTTTAGTCTGCCCCAGTAAGTTGGGTGAATTAAAGAAATTTGAAAATAGATTCCAAAGAAAATGAAATGGGAACTGCACATTTACCTGAATCAGTGTCTCCCTGGTGAGAACTTTACTCAGTCACATTCGAAGATAAACTCAATAAATGAAGACATGCTACTTTTAATATCTGTGCTTGGTTAACATTCATCTACTGAACAGACAAATGACTAAACTGTAATGTTTCAACTAGATACTTTCAATTATTTGAAAAAGATAAAATTTTAAATCAATAGTTGCTATATTGTGTGTAAGAGATAAAACTATACTTTGAAAGCTTGACTATTACAGTTCAAATACAGGCTTGCCATTTATTATCTGTGTGACCTTAGCTGACTTATTTAAACTCTTAGTTCCTCAGTTTCTAGTTTATGTGAAAATAAAAGTGTTTATTAATTATTAGAATAGCATCTGGAAGAAAACACTGTGACTGAATGTTCCCCAGTATCACCTGTGGAATTATTTTATATTTATACCTTATTCTAGGATACTTTTACATCCAATCCCTCAGCATCAACCACATCAGAAAGATACATATTTCACATTTTCAAATGTAAATATAATCTTTTATTATAATAATTCATCCCAAAGTTTGGTAGTGTTCACTTTTTTAAAAATTTTCTATTAACAAGTTTTTTCATCTCTTGTTTTTCTTTCATTTTTTACACTATGGTCATTTTTAACTAATGACCGTTGAGAACTCCTTATTTGCCAGATCCTATGGCAACTGTTTCTGTGTAGTAATTTACTTCATCTTCACACATACGGTTCATTTGTAAGGCGTTGGATTATTTCATCCTTCCTAATTTACACGTGGGGAAACTGAGGCTCCATCACACAGTAGTAGTCCAGCAGTCTGAGAGCAGAGTAGTGAGAAATCAGTGGATGTAGGAACAAATGTCAAATTAAGTGTGATACTATTTTAATCAAAGGAGCTATTAGGAAATTGAGCTTAATACCTTCATTTCCCAGTTGTAAGACCTAAGTGAAGTAATGCTAAACTAAGGTAAAATATCACTTTTCCCTTATTATCTGAGGGAGTCTCTTTCACACCACCCTGCATCTTCCTTCCCTTTGGCGTAACCCTGGGTTTATATTTTCCTACTCCTTCAATTCTAAGTAGAAAGTCAAGGGAAAAAACATGTTTGCCCTAAATATATTCCTCCCACACACATCCATTTTTCTCCTTTGAAGTAGCAACAACAGCTGCCAACAGAGGATCCCCCGGGCTTATGGCATATCAGTCAGTTTCACAGATGAAGGCAAAGATGAGAAGACAGAAATCCCTCCTTTAAGAACTTTGCTAATGTTTTTCACTCTAAATTCACTTTCCTTAGTGAATAGTTTAAGACAGCCCCAACCCTCAAGGCAAGAATCACAAAGCACTGAATTGTCAGCATTATCCTCATCCCTAATTGATTGTCCAAAGCTGTGGGAAGGGGAGATGGGGTGAGTGAGCACTCAGATGTCTATCTCCCCTGATTTTTTTTTAAGTTCATCCTTTTTGTACCTCCCCTGCCTTCTAGCTTCCTTGAGTTATTAGAGGCAAACTTTTTAATCAAAAGCAATAAGAAGATTGCTTCCATATTTATTTATGGACCCAGGGACTTGAGGCTTACAAAGAAAAGACTGATCAAGAGCTGGAGGCAGTACTTCTCTGCTTAGAACAAGAGTGCTTGCATTCTAATTCTGAAAATTGAAAGCAGGTATTCTAAATTCTAAGCATAATGTTTCAATATTTTATACTATCCTTTTTACTCCATGATCCATTCATATAGATCTCCATACATGCAATACTTCATATATATATCTACACATGAAAAACATATATGAAGTAGGTAGCATAATGCTACAATCGCTCATATTGCAAAAACAGTTATTGCAATGTGCATGGAATATAGTTTACTTTTTAAATTGAAGTCAGGTCAGGAACAAAATGGTAACATTCATAGTCATTCAATCATTATTTAATAAACATTAAGAACTTAGGCACTTTAACACATTAACAATGTGCCAGTGAAGTAAACAGACAACATCACTGTCTTTGTGGAGCTTTATATCTATATAAAATAGAATTAACAAGATGAATAAGTAAAACATAGAGGATACCAACAAAATAAACTCTAAGAAATAAAAAAGTTAAGTGGCAAAAGACAATATGAAATAACCAGAGGAAGAGTCTAAAATTTGAGATGGCTTGGTCAGTAATAACTTGATGAGAAGGTAATCTTTGATTAAAAAATAGAAGAAGTAAGGAGTAAGAAGATGTTTGGGAGACTTGGAATTCCAACAGAAAAGAACAAGCCCAAAGCTCCTAAGAGGGAAGATTACACCACTGAGGAACTTTCAGTCCAAGGCTTCCAGTGCAGTAGAAGAAAAAGGTCAGCTATAAGAAGTGAGATCATAGAGATGAGAGGAAGTCAGCTCATATACAACCTTACCATCCATGTGAAATAATTTGACTTTGAGTGAGATGATCTATTAAAGAGTTATAGGTATGAGTATAATACAATATGACATATTTTAACAGAATCAATTTGGTTGGAGAATTCAAAGTGCATTAAAATGTTATCAAGTCAATAACTGATAGCTTTTATAATTCAGGTGTAAGATAATGATTTGGAGCAGTGTAATAGCAGTGGAGATATGTAAAATTATTGAATGCCAAGTGTGTTTTGAAATTAGAGACAATAAGATCTGCCAAATAGGAGATCTGGGGGAAAAAAAGAAACAGTTAAAATTAAAACCTAAATTTTTGACTTGACCAAATGAATTATGGAGTTAAAAAATGAGTAACTGTATAATGCCTGCAAATATATATTTTTTTTATTTGTTTGTGTTGTTTATTATGCTATGTTTTATTTGTTCGAGATTGGAGAGACTTATCAAGAGCCCATTTTTTAACATGTTCAATTTAAGATGTCTATTAAATATCCAGGTGGAGATGTCAAGTAGATAATTGGATATGCAGGTTTGAAAGATCGGAGAGGTCTGTGAGGAAGAAATGAATTTAAGAGTCATTAGCATATAGATGAGAGAGAATCAACAAAAGAGACTGAGAAAGACAGGTCAGGAAGATTGAGGAAAACTAGATGAAGGTAGTTTCCTAGAAGCCAAGAAATTATCTCAACAAGAAGAAAGTAAATCCTGATGAATATTGCTCATGGGTCAAGAAAGCGGAGGGCTACAAATGAACTGCTAGTTTTAGCAATGTGATGTCACTAGTGACATTGATTAAAGTACTGGTGGAGTGGTCAAGTGTGTACAAAAGCTTGATTTAAAAAGGTGACATTGAAGATGAGTGGATATAAAGAATTCATTCAAAAATATATGCTGTAAAGGTCTGGTGAAAAATAGATGAGATAGAGAAAAAGTAGAATCAAGAAAGTGTTATTTATTTTTTTATGTTTAATATATGAGACATCAGGGGTTGCTATTATGCTGGGAAAGATCCATTGAAAGAATAAAGATTATTGATTTACAAAGAAATTAAGAAAGCAGTTGAGGAGCGGGTGAGAGAGATATAACCTAGAGCAAACGATAAAATAGGTGGCCCAAAAATGGCTATGTGAACATCTGCTGGGAGACAGTTGTTCTGTAAAATTTGGGGATAGGACTGAAAAATTCTGGACAGTTGGAGATGCAAAGTACTAAGGCCTATGTTAGAGCTGAAAAGTATTAGGCCTTCTGTTAGAGCTGAAAAGTCAGGTTCCTAAGGTGGGACCTAGAAATTTGAATCTTTATTATTATTATTATTATTATTATTATTATTATTATTATTATTATTATTATTATTATTATATTATTTTGTTCTTTAGGTCACAACCTCTGTAAATGTTCTTTTTTTTTTCTCCCTCCTCCCTCTGGTGCCCCTTCCATTCTCTCAAACCCCACTCTTTGTTGTTTGTTAGTTGTGCTAAGTCCATTAGTCTCTTTCCAATGGTAATGTCTTTTCACTGGGTGAGGGAGTATGTTGTTGGATCCAGGTGAGCCTTGCTGGTAGGTTTTCAGTCTTAAGTTTGCATTGGGTGGCCAGGCTGTGATCTGTCCAGATCTGTGATCTGTCATTCGTGATCTGTCCATGTTTTCTTGCTGCGGGCTGTCTTCTCCAATCCCATCTCCATTGCTTTGCTGCTTTTCCTTATGGCTCTGGTGTCTGATTTAGGGGGTCTCACCCCCGGTCAGTGTTGGTCAAGAAGTTTCTCTGTGAATACTGGCATCTGCAAATGGCCTTTGAAGATCATCTCCTCTGCTTCAGTTTGCAGTTTTGATGTGGAGCTGATTACCCCATCTTTGGTTGTCCTCTCATGTAGTGAGGGGAGAGTGTGTTGCTCTCCTTGAAGGCATCTCCCAGACGGAGTCCTGGGTCTTCTTGGTCCAGTCAAGTGTGCATGGTGACATTGTATCTCTACAGTTGTTTCTCTTGTGTTGCATGCACTGGTTCTCTTGGTTGTCCATCTTCTGTGTCCAACTCAGGCCTGTGGGCTGGACTTTTGCATGGTCCCTTACCCATTCTATGTTGGGGTTGGTGTTGTGCATATTCTTGGTCCTCTGAAATTTAGCTGGAGTAAGAGAGACATGAAAGGTGCTCCCCACCCCAACCCACCCCCACTTACCTGTGCGCGTGCCTGTCCTGCGCCTTCCCATGCTCCCTCTGGGTTAGGGGCCAAGGGCAACATGGCACTGCAGAGCCAAGCTGCAAGTAGCTGCCTGGTGCTGCAGCTACCCGCTGGTGGATGAGGGCTGTTCCCTGAATCCTAATAGGCTTTCCAGATAGTTCTTTGGGTAATAGTCTGAAAGGTACTTATCTAACATACAGAGAACTGATGAACTTGACCTAAGGACACAATTTATCCATGGTAACAGGAAAGTTCAGTTACGTGAGCACAGTGAAGTAGGTAGGTAAATTGTAATGGTTTTAACCATATGGAAGTGACCTTGTAACTGTTTCATCTACTCTGTGAAGGAGGAAACAATCCCAGCCCTGCTTTCTACTTTAAGTTAGACTGTTAGCTCTCTAAGACCCACAATAACTTTGCATGACTAGGGAAATGGCATTCTTCTCCTTATGCACTCTAAGTTGAAAGTTAGCATATATTCCAAGTTCAACTTAGTTACCCCTGGTAAAACAACAGAACTTCAGGACCTGGTCTGCCTTGAGTTGATCTACTTTTTATACCTACTTCAATTATGCCATTTCTTACCAAAGATGGAGCTGCCATTTATGGAGCATCGGACATGTTAGAGGCACTTCAAATATTGTCTCCTTGTCTTTTAAATAATCCTTCCACATATAAATTGCATCTCCTATTTTATAAGTGGGAAGATGGAGAAACTGACAGAGACAAACTTAATTTTACTTTGCTGGGAAGTGGAAGAACCTAGAAAATTAGTTTCTAAATTATTGTAAGTATGGGAAGTTACATGTTTCCTAGGCATTCATATATCATGGTCCTATCCAGGGTACAAAGCACTGCCAATGTGACTGCATCAAAAACATTCTACCCTTTACCTTCCTCTTTCTTACACCACTCTTGCTACGTTTCTTGCTTAACTTTTAACGAGTCCATATTGTTCTTTGTAGATGTTATTCTGGTTTGATTGTCCTTTTAAGTCTGTTGGTGCAATTTACTTTATAATGCTTGTAGGGATTTACCCTTCCACCATTATCTTCTATAACCAGCACCTGTGGTGGTGTGTCCTTCTCTTTATTATATGTCCCTGGGCACAGAAGTCCTGTGTGCATGTGTAGGTATGTACACCTCAGCCTAGGAGAAGGGGATACAGGGTTGCATCACACTGGGAGCAGGGAACTCTCAGAGGGAACCCAAAGAGGGAACTCAAAGAACTCAAAGTAGCTGTTTCCCCTTGTTCACTGTAAAAATCATGTAAAGATGATGCTAAGGACTCTGATGATCTTCAAGTTGCTAGAACTGATGATGAACCTAACGGGACTGGGATGGTTGCAACAGTGTTCTACCCATTTGCTATCCTCCTTTCTTCATCTCTCTTCCTCCTTTTTCTTAAATATTCACACCATAGCATCTTGGAACTGCAATATGCCATTTTTCTTGCTAAGGTCATACATAAAGTTTAAATGTTTTGAATTGTATAATAAAGATATTGGAAGCTATTTCTTCTTATATTTTCTATAGTTTAACAAATAATCTCAACCTCTCTTTTCGATTTTATCTAAGGTCAAAACTTGTGTCCCAATTATCTTGTTTACTGGTAATTTTCTATCAGTTTTTTATGCAGCTATCAGATTTTTTTCACAACTTTGATTTTTTTCATATCTGCTTTAATTAGGTTATCAGGGACTTCCATATTCCTATACACAAATAGTCCCAAAAATAGGAACTATAGGGAACATTATAGTAACTATCAACTTTTGGACTCCAAATCAAAGAAAAAATAAATTTCAATGTCATAATATGCCTGTTTACATACAACCATCAATATACATTTTCTCATTCAATGTTTATTTTCATATTGATTGTTTATTATGCTGGATTATCTTGAAATACTCTCTGGGTAATATAAAGACAGGTTCTCATTAAGAAAAGCAAATGAATAAATATATTAATCAGTGTCTTTCAGCATTTGATGAGCAATAATGTACTATTGTAGTATTTTTAGTTGTTGATTCACATTGAGATACTAAAACAATAGTCACAATTTCTATGAAATTACTATATTTAATGATATTTTCATTATTTACCAGTCACAGAAGTTAGCTTTGTTTGTTATTTTTAAAGAAGGGATAATAAATATTATATTAATGTGGATTAAAGAGTTGAATGTAAAACCTGAGATCATAAAATAATCAGACAAAAGCATACAGAGCAAGCTCCTTAACATTAACCTTAGAGATGTCTTTAGAGATTTGACTGCAATAGTAAAGGAAACAAAGGCAAAAATAAACAAAAGGAGACATATCAAAGTAAAATCTGCATAGTGAAAGAAAGCATCATTAAAACAAAAGACAGTCCACTGAATGAGAAAAAGTATATGCAAATCCTTTTATCTGACAAGGGGTTAGTATTCAAAATGCATGCAAAATTTGTACAACTCAACAAAAATTAACCCAATTTTAAGAGTGTGCAGAGGAGATGTGTAGAAGTAACCTTGTCTTGACAAAGAAGACAGAGTGATGGCCAGCAAGCTTATGATATTAGATGTCCATCATTTATTACTAGGAAAATGCAAATCTAAGCCACAGTGGCACATTCTTTCACACATGGTAGAATGGTTATTACAGAAAAGACAAGAAGCAACAAGTGTTGGTAAGGATATAGATACAGAGAAATTGGAAACTTCATACATTGCTGATTGGTATGTAAATTGGTGCAGTCAATGTGGAAAATAATAAGGTGATGCCTCCAAAAACTCAAAGTAAAAATATCATATGATCAAGCTATTCCACTTCTGGATATTTATTGATTCAAGAGGGTATATCCACTCCTATATTTACTATTTAAAATAGTCAAGATCTGGAAACAACCTAAGTGTTCATTGATAGATGAATGCATGAATGGATTAAAGAACACACACACACTGGAATATTACAGATATTTAAAAGAGTAAAGGCAATTCTATTTGTGACAGCATGGATATACCTTGAGGATAAGTGAAATAAGTCAGAGGAAAAAAGATAAATATATCATTTCACTCATATGTAGACTAAATGAGACAAAGTCAATGAACAAACTCCTAATTATAGAGAACAGAATGAAGATTTTCATCCAGGGACTCTCTTACAAAGACAGTAAGCAGTGAGAATCAACTGTAGTGTCTCCCTGAAGTTATACATCTATTTGTATTTTTTATCCTGATAAATAGCATTCAGTTTCTCACATTAATCACCAAACACTATCAAGTCTATCTTCAATCTTTATGGAACCCACTCTTCTGAAATCCAATGAGAGTTTCTTACCCCTTGCCTTACCATCTCTTGTTTCAATCATGAGACTATGCCCTAAATGCTCTATTTTGGTTTCCTTCACCACTCCCCCCAATCTACTGTTTAATGAAAAATGCCAAAAGAATAATTTAAAACAAAATGATGACTTCACCAGTTTGCTTCAAAGCTTTGTGTTCCACACAAAGAAAAATCAAACATCTCTGGATGATCTGAAGCTCTGGGATATAGTCACTGTAGTATTATTACACCTACCTCTTACCATTTACTCAACCATCATGCCTTTGGGACTTGTATAACCACTGGTTTGCTAGTGTTGAGCAGAAATTGTTACTTTGATGCATAGAATAACAATCTCCCCTATTTGCAAACTAGATCTGAGCTTCTAAAATGAAATTTATTATAATAATCACTTCAGTAAATTATGAGAACACTGCAAACTATTTAGCTCTTTACAAATTGTAGCTGTTTTTATTTCCCACAACTAATAAGCATTATGATTTTAGCTTTTCTATTTCAATGTTGCCATTTAAACCCCTTCTAAAAACAACACATTATAGTTTTATGGTGTTCATAAACATCATCAAATAATAAACTTTCACTATTGTTCTCTTCCAGTTCTTTAGTGTAGTTATTTGCAGTTCTGGGAAATTGCAGGAAGCATTCCATTTGTGTTGTATTTTATTTCTTTTTTTTTCCCCTTTTTAATTTGCAAATAAGAGTACTGGTTTCCCCTGACATTAAATCTTATAGTCTTCTAAAGATGCTATTATTTTGTTGACTAATAGTTCATTAATAAGTATAATTACCATCTGCCACATTGCATCTTAATTATCTAGTAATTGCAAGTATAATAGTTTTCAATTTTGGAAATTAAGCTCTTGAAAAGACACTCCCCTCCTTTATTAAAGTCAGAGTTCCAAGTGTATTTTTTAAACTATTCAATTTGTAAATCTACTTTTTCTCTTATTATTGTCACATTGTGGTGCTAATATGAAATTTCCCAGTTTCTCCTATGAATGATGTTGCTGAATATTAAGTTGAACAAATAAATAATTGTGCCTTTTTTCCTTATAAGTTTCTCAGATGATAGGTTTTTTTAAAAGAAAAAATAAATAATATTCATCCTTCAGGTCCTTGAAAAAAATTATGAATTCAGCTGAATCCAGAGATGATCATTTGGCTACATTTTGGAAAAAAAAAAATCTCAACTTCAAGCTAAATAGATACAAGTATGATTTAAGGGTTCTGTCGGTAGTCACCCCAACTTAAGTTTTCCTATGAGAACAAAGGGCACACATGCCTTTATAAATACATATCCCTTCAATTTTTAAAGAAATATTCTTTGTTTCTCTTTGCAGGACTATTTAAAAAAATCAATCTTTAGCTAGAAAATTCCAGACACAAATAATTCCGTAATTCTTCTAAATAATCAATACTTATCCTTTTTATAACAAACTCTTTTCCATTTAATTTTGATTTAGTCATTTTTTTTCAGTTCTTTTCTCTCTATTTTTAATTTTAAATCACATATATCATAGAAGACAATGACCTCTGACTTATTCCATTTGGGACCAGAGATTTGTATGTGACCAATGTATAGTATTTGTAAACATAATGTAAGACAATTTCCCCTAAGTCCCAAATCCAACATGCACATTTGCCAGTGAAACTCTAATAAGAAGATCACTGAATTTTAAAATTTGAAGGGGCTTGGAGAACATGGAGTCCAAGTCCTATGAACTAGAGAACAAACTATAGAACAAAAAGAGTACTAATTTACAGACAAGTTATGGATCTGACTACCGGAGGACTAGACTCTCACTGATTCCAAGTCCTTTGCTCTTTTTCACTCACATGTTCTCTTGGGGCACAGATGGGGGTATCAGTCTGTCATTCCTCAAAAGGAGACAACAGAATAACAAGAATTTTCCCAGCATCTGAGCAATGATGAAGCCCTTGTTCTCAAGCCTGGGAACAATATGGCATGTTTAGAAAATAAACAGTTTTCTAAGGCTGCCTTTTCTGTTTATTTACAGGTAAGGGACCTAGTTACTACTCTCCACAGGCAGTCACTTGAATCTTTAACTATTTTTTAGAAGCAACAATGCTAATTTTAGAATTCTGCTTTAAAAAAAGATGTTCTCTGACTCTCAGTATCTGATCATCTTGGAAATTCTTTGCAGACTTTGTTTTCATGCCCTGCCTAAAAGCACTTAGCCCATGCCCAGAGAAATCTGTAGATATTAAATTTGGTGTTTGAAATGTGCACTTTGGCAGATCTCCACTTAAAGGTGTATTTTTTATGAAGGATAAAGAGCAGCTGATTATATTCACAGAAACCCCAGAGGAAATGAACTGTTGATGATAACTGACTAGTGGAGCAGGAAAAGCTCAAGTTTCCCTCTCCCTCCATCTTCTGCTCTGATAATTACCAACCAAGCCCTATCAAGAATATTTCCTTTGATGATCCAGCAAAATGTCCAGTAAGGGAGAAGAGAAAGGGCAGGGCACACACCCCCTGAGGGTGGGGAAAAGAGGTTCTGTGTGCTTCCCCTGGTGATTAGAGCTGGGAAAGTTGATCTCTTTTCATGCTGTAGATGTGGCAAGCTGCAGTCACGCCTGCCGCTGTCAGCCGGGCACCAGGATCTTAATCAGTCACTATGAAAACTCATTAGCTCCACAGCAATGAGTCTTCCACTGCTGAAGCTTGGCGCTATGCTCAGTACCATGGCAATGATTTCAAACTGGATGTCCCAAACGCTCCCATCCTTGATAGGACTGAACACCACCAGGCTGTCGACTGCAGATACCTTAGTAAGTCATTCGGGTGGGTTTGGCCATCTTGGGAAGTAAATTCATTAAACCAGTGGGCTTAATTTTGTAAACAGCAAATGTTAAGATTGTGCTTCTATACAGATTTGCTTCAAAGATACATTATGGATATGGTATCTTCAGTCCTGGCTATTTCTTTGTGAACATTTTAAAGTTACACCAAGAAATAAATGAACTGCCTAAGAAATTAACTGTGAAGAGAAATACTAGATTCATTAAATTCTTAAGCAGGAAAATATTTAACTATATTCATCTAAGGTTTGTACAGGTTCTTAATGCAATAGGATTCATTTCTCATTATTATGTCTCTTCTTTTACTGTCTGTAATGTCCCCCAATTTTTACTACAGAGTATGTTACAGAATATATTTTATCTAATCAAGTTTTATGATAGCAGGTTGTTCTTTGGAATTCAGTTTGTGACTGCAATGTATTTAGTTTCAGCAATCAGCATTTTTAAAACATAAGTGACTAAAAAAAATCTCACCAAATTAAAGCTTGACAAAAAGAGAGATAAGTTACTGGAACAACAGAAGACTTACTTGAAAAAAAAATCATCTCTTCATATTTAATTTTGTATAAAGACTTTCCATCAGAAATCTAACTCTTGTCTTCTTCATTCCCCTAAAGTTAATGGCTTTAACCCTTTTTTTGACCCATATTTAAATAGTCTTTCCTGATCATGTAAAGGATGGTTTAGCCAGTTATACAGTTATACTTTAAAACCTTTAAGGTAAAAATGAAAATTACTGGTCAAAGAGAAACTGACAAATGCATACAGGAGGAATATCTTTGAAAATAATTTCCTTGCTATCAAGTAAAAAAGACAGAAACAATAAGTATTTGGAATTTTACTTTTTTCTCTTTCTCTATTTTTACCACTGGATTAATCCAATGGATCTGAAAAAAGTAATTTCTAAAAGAAAAGTAACCCTGCATTTTCAAGAATTGATTTCACCTAACTACTAATAATTAAGCTATCCATCAATGTGTAATTAACTGAATAGAGTCAGACCAAGTTAATTACATAATTGTCAGATTTGCCCAGTACTTAGAGGCACCAGCAGAGTACATTGCCAGAGTTTGTGGTTTCACCTCTTTTGAAGAAATTTTGGTATCAGAGAGCCTCTCTTTTTGAGTTCCTCCCTCTTGCCTGCATCATGTGTGTGGTAGGAGGGATATAAAGGAGACTGGTATAAAGAAAGGGTGATATGTCATTAACTGCAAAATAAATACATTTATTTACTTAGCTAAATTTTTTCAGTGTTAAAGCCCTGGTGGTTTCTAACATATGATATTTGAATGAACTCTTTCTGAAAATAAATCTAAACTAAGAAAATTATGAATGGGCTATATGTCAAACTTGATATTTTGGTTCAGAGATGTTTACTTTGTGATATATATATATATATATATATATATATATATATATATATATATACTGGCTTAATTCATTCCTGTTGTTGATGGAACAGACAAATTTCTAGAACTGTGAATGATTTTTTTAGAACCTCTGGCTACCTTGAAAATTTTAAATTAATTTATTTTCTTTATGTGGCGATTGGTATTGGTTGAAAAATATAAAGCATGGCTCTAGTTGATGAATGATCTGACATAATCAAATGTTATTTTGGATGATTTGAAAAAAACCTAGAAACACAATATTTTGGGAAGTTTGAACTACAGTGTTCACTGAAATGGAGAGACCGGTTGCAAAAGTTATTTCTGCCTGTTTTATAAAAGTATATACTTTATAGAAGGATATTACCTATCACATTTTCCTCCTTTAATTATTCAAGATAACTGCTCACATTGGATTCCCACAGTGAAAAATACAGGAATCTGTATTTCCTAATTAAGATCATAAAATGTTACAAAAAAATCCTAGAAACCATCCTGACTAGTTATTTTTACACTGTTTCTGGCAGAAGTTCCTTTTTCTTTTTCAGCTTAATCTTATGTAATATATGCTAACTAAATATTTGTTGAATGAAACTTGAACTGGAAATCAAATCTCTAAGTTGGTCATAGATCAAACAACAAATGATGGAAAGAAACCTTTACTGGGCATCAGCCACAAACTGTCTCTTTGTATAACTGACCCTTTACCCCAATCAAAATTCCTCCACAGAAACCTTAGAGCTCTCAAAGGCCAAACTGAAAAAATAATCGAATACACCTCATTCTGCTGGTGAGACAACTGAGTCCAAATGTATGAGACTAAACAGGTTTCCCCCAACTGGTTAAAACAAAACTGAGTGGAAGTCAGCTGACTGCACACCTGGGACTCTCCCCACCTACCTATGCTTGCCCTTGACCTTCCTGAGCCCTGTTGATGCACTGGGCTACCTGCCCAGGTGATAGCCAAGACCTTGACTCTACTTTTCACACGAAAGGGTTAAAAGGACTCTAATCCCCTAAGAATAGTTAGAAAGTCTGGTCCTTCTCAACTTTCTTACCCTGTGCTCACACTTTAAACACTCTGAATGGGATAAACTACAACTCTGTATGTGTGTGTGTAAATCAAAAGAAAAAAAACACATTAAAATTTTATATAAGATATGGAATATGAGACTGGCCAAAGATACATTTACAGAAAGAAGTCTTTCTTTGGAATAACAATTTCAAACGACCTTAAAAAATAAGAAAGGTAAGATTTTACTCATTAAATGTCAATAAAGTCTCATTATGGCAGCATCTCTACAACAGGCAGTTATAGCTGATTATTTCCAAGCTGGAAAAGACTTAAATTTTGAGAATACTTCTGTTAGAAAGTTCAAGATAGCTTCCTTTTAGGAGGATATACTCCCTTTTGTCTTAGAGTCCTGAAACATTCCATTATCCTCTTATTGGTGTTATTTCTTTTTCTTTGTTTGATTTTGTTTTGCTTCCTTCTTATCTAAGGCCATCAGTGTCTGGGTGACTGGTATCTTCAGAGGTAAATTCTCCACTCAGAATTCTCAGGCTCCCTTAGGCACATCTCTCTGATACAAGAGTCACTTCCCCATGAGGCTGAGCTTCTGAGAAATCCCTACACTGTGAACTCCACACCAGGAAGAACCCTGTAAAAAGCAATTAAACAAACAGAATTTTCAGCAGACACCAGCTGTTCTCAGTCAGCTCAACCACTGTGATGGAAAGAGGCCTTAAAGGGAGAGGTGAGGTGAAGCACTTTGTTTTGCTAGTTTCAAAGTCCTAGCTCCCTTCTCATTAATAACTACTTCATTATATTTGTCACTTAAAAGCACTGCAAAACGAGAATACCCAGATGTCTTTTTTTTGTTTTTTTTTTTTTTTCCTTATCCTTAACTAAGCAAGTCTTCCTTTAATCCTAGTGGAGGCTATCTGACTTCTTAGTTTTATTGGACTGTTTTTCTTCCCCAAATCCTTTGGCAATATTCATTTGGGAGCAAACAACTAAATAAATCAAGGAGTAGGAGATGAATGAGAGAACAGAGTAGAAAATCTTGAAAGCCACAGAGAATCTGATAACTGCTTTTCAGGAGAATTGTGACATGGATAAGGAAGTAAATTTATTCTTATTAAGTATCTGAAGTAGAAACAGGGCCAAAAGGGAGCATGACGAAGAGAGAAACTAGGTCCATTCCCTCAGATTTCCACCAGTGGAAGGGACAATACAATTCCTACCATGCAGAGTTTAAGTGAAACACGGGAGACTAGTTATAAATGTCATTGATAGAAAAGATTTCAGACCAGATATGTTGACTTCTCAATTTTCCGTCACTGGAAATGCCAGAGTATGAACAGAGTTTCCCAGTCAATTTAAATTTGCTGAGGTCTTTGGTTATTTTATTTGTTTTTATTCTATTTTTACAGCTGAGGTTTACTTGAGTGGAGAACATGCACCTCTTATTTCAGTTCCAAGTAGCCTCATAAGAAAGAGGAAGAAAAATGCTATGCAGTGACATCTTTATTAACACATCCTACAGAACACAGCTTCTTTAGCGTGGTCTGTCAACATCTCTCTAATTTCTGTCCTCGCATTTCTCCTCTCTCTACAATTCCAGCCATTAACATGCTAAACTACATTTCACTCTCAGAAACCAAGCCTACCCTCAGACAGAAATTTTATAAGGAGTTTTCATCACTCAAGGATCTCAACTCTAAATCAGATTTTTATAAATGGATTTTTTTCTGTTTTGCTTTCCTCTACCAGAAAGTACCCTACTCTCCCTATCTAGATTCCTTGTTCCTTTTTGTTTCAGCATGTACTTTTTATGAAATGCCCAAAAATGCAACATAGGACGTAAGTTCTAGCAATATTCAGTCAACTGATTTTGATCTCTTCAAAGAATCATTCTGTCCCTTTACCTGATGTTCTATCTGGATCCTGAGAAACTGTTACAGGACCTTCCACAGGAATATCCACTCTATCGGGCTAAGACTTAACTGCTAATTCTTCCCCTGAGGTTGTTACAGGGCAGGATGAAGGACCCTATGATGAGAGGTACAACAGAACCCCTAAACCCACCTGCTCTAAATAGGTCCTGACATTCACCGCATCAAGACAAAACATACTCTAGTGTATAGGGCCATTAATGGAAAGAAACTTTGAGGCAATTAGTGTGCAATAAAGAGTAGGGAAAGAATAAATAAAATAGCTTTGACATGAAACACTTAGGGCGACCCATCCCCTCATGGGTAATGCCAAGACAAACAGGGTTGGACCAAAGCAGAACTGTTGAGGCCTAAAAGTCTGTCACAAACTAAGGTACTTCTGGTGGAGACACAAGGTTAGGGGCAGAAAGGGCCAGGCAAGTCTGGAAAGAGAAGAGCAAAATCAAATTCAAGATAAATTCAAGGTTGCCATTGTCAGCTTCTCACAGATCTCTCATTCACATCTGTTTCAAGTTTTTCTTTTCATATTCCCCATGTCCCTGACACAAGTCCAAGGCCAAGAAGCAAGTGCAGCTTCTTCATGGGTGTTTCTCCTACAGCTACCCTTGTTGTTCTTTCTTCCTTCTTCCAGTCTTCTCTTCAGCTACCACTCCCCGCTCAGCTCTATCAGCTGGGCTGGGGCCTGGACCTTCCCTTTCCCATGGGGAACCACTGTATTACCGGGTGACAGTTGCTACTTGTTTTCATGCTATTTGAATCAAGTTCTCCATCTACCTGGGTGTACCCTAAAGCACAGGCTTTGGTTTTTGCTTAAATATTTTTTTAGTTCTTAAATATATATTTTTCCTTAAAGATATTTTTCCCAAGATAATATCACCCATGAACAGTCATCATGATTCCTTGTATGATTTTGCTCCCTTCCTTACTGTATGCTTTAGTTCTGTTATCAGCTGGCTAGTATTAAATTTTCCTTATCCTTTTGTTTAGTTTCTCTATAGCCCACATATAAATGAGACCATTCAGTGTTTATCTTTTCCTTTCTGGCTAATTTCAGCTAGCATAATTCCTTCCAGCGACATCCATGTTGCTGCATATGACATAGTGTGATCATATTCCAATCACTGATCATATTCCTTGATGGATATAGACCATACTACTTGATCCATTTGTCTGTTTAGGGGCATTTGGGTTGTTTCTATATCCTGGTTATTGTTAATAGTGCAATCACAAGTTTTTGAACCGTTCATGAATGGACTGGACATGGACTATATACTTATATGGTCTGCAGAGGTTAAACATAAAGAGCCCCAGGTGAAAGTGGAGAACATTGGAATAAGTCCAGTATATGATATTTACTAACTAGATGACATAAAAAATGTTTAAATTCTTTGAAGTTCAGTTCCCTTATAAGTAAAATACAAAAATGTCTTGACTCAAAAATCATTAAATTAATGCAAGGGAAGGGGATTTATAAACAGGAAAACTAATGAATGCATTTTTTTTAATTTTTCAATTATCTCCATACATGGAATTCCTCTTTTCTGGTCCAAAGTCCCTGAAGTTTTAGGAGAATTCTCACACAGTCACAAATAAATTGAATTAGAAGCAAAGAATCCAGCAAAGAATCAAAATTGCATTTTTATTTCTCTTATTCAGAGTGTTTTTAAGTATTTTGTGGCTTTCATATATTAAAAACTGCTAAGTTGTTCCTTTAGTTCTTCTAATTAACACAAAAGGTTCCAGCAGCTTTGTACCAATAATCACTGTGATCAGCAGTGCTTTGAATAGTACAAATGATACATACCTTCCAGGTCCAAGTACTGGACTTCAGGGTAGTACAGAAAATCCAATGGACTATCTGCCTCATATATAAAAGGAAATGTCAGATAATTAGTGCTGCAGTGTAGTGGTTAAATGTGCAGGCTTTGAAATCAGACTGTAGAACTACAAATCCCAACTCTGCTCATTACCTCTTCCATGACCTTGAGCAAGTTCCTTCCTGTCTCTGAGTCAGTTTCCTCATCTATAATGGGCAGAAAAACATCACCTAGTCCCTGGGGCTACTGTGATAATCAAAGGCATTAGTGAATGTGAACTACCAAGCAATAGAATTCATATGTGTTCGCTATTACTGTTGCATAACTTTTATTGATACTAAAAACTATTTAAATACTTCCTTTCACCTGTGTTCTTAGATAGTTTTCTTTGGATTTTTTTATAGCTAGCATAGGCACCTTAAAAGAGTGTGTTAAGGATGCCTATAAAGTTGCTTTATCACTGAATCTGACATGGAGGTCTCTATCAAAACCCACAGCACTACTAGAAACTCATTTTTTAATATTAGCTTATTGCTATTTTGAGTCATCTTTCCTTTTTTTTTCCAAAGAAGTAACTTGTTATAGTTGAGATCATTCTGAGATCATTCAAACTAATGCTGTACCAGAGGAGGTTATGAGTCTTTTCAATAATTCTTACAAGAAGAAAACTGGAAGTACAAACAAGAATGGAGTCTTTTATTAAGCTGACTCTTCAGGGAGACTGCTAAATGAATATCAAACCCAGTTCACCTTTCCTGCTTTCCTCATTCCAGAGAGTAAGTGACACCTTGCCCTATGATGATAAACTACTCACTAGTTGGTCAAACACCTAAGCAAGTGGACATGAATATTAATGCTGCCAAGTTTAATAACCACGGTTTGCATTATTGTTACAGATATTTTCATACTATATTTGGATAGCGCCTGCTTCTTTATCCAAGAGCCATATTTATTCTAGGGACAACCCCTAATTTTTTACATAGTTTTTTTTTTGTGTGTGTGTCCAATATTAGAAAAATAATTTTGCTGAAACTACAGAAACTGCATGGCTATATATTAACCCCATATTATAATTACACCATTGAAACTACTCTGAGCTGTTTCTATCTCCATTCTGTTAGTTCACCTTTTTATATTTTTAATTACAAAAATATTTTTAAAATAATCTTTAAGATCTTACTTGATTCTAATAATGTATGATTCTATGTATGACTTTCTATATCAACTAGATGTTCAGGTAAAAATGCTAGAAACAATGAGTAAGGAGAATAGAAAGGAAAGAAATAACTAACTCAATGCCACAAAAATAGATGGTAGCATAGGGTCCACCTATGAACTATCTTAAAAGGTGACTAAAAAGGTAGATTTGGCACCATTTGCTTTTCATCATAGATCAAGGACCAGACAATGGTGTCTTTAGGAGCTTCTTGAGTTTTTAATTTATATCTGCCCCATGACTATTGTTGGGATGTTTATAAACATTCTGTAATACTTACCACTACAGTTCTTAAAAAGAAAAAGAACCGTAGGCTGACTTAAGGATATGTGATGAGTGTGATGAGCTGAAGTCAGGGACAGAATTTAAAAATTCTATCTGTTGTGCTATGAATTCCAGAGACAGATATCAGAGGCTATATGGAAAATCTGAAAAGAGAGAAATCAACTTGTTTAATCTCTTCAAGAATTTAATTCCAACCTAGCAAAGCACTTTAGCCAGTAGGCAAATAAAATGCACCAGTGACACCGGCCATATTACAAAGGAGTGCACTACCTGGCACATTCATCTCTTTATTTCTAGACGTATCTTAAACCTTTCTCTCCTCTTTCCTTGGCCTTGCCTCTCTAGCTTGATATGTTAAATATCTTTTTTTCTAGATTTGGAATTCATATCCTTCTTTTTCTGCTCATACAAGAAACACTTCTCTGTTTTTGAATCTGAAACCCTAGAAATCATAAATAGGAAGATAGAGGAAGACTAAAGAATTTCAGAAGTGGTAGGTTAACTAGAAAAAGACAAATTCATATGTAAAATGAATAGCTTGTTTAGGTAAGCTTTGTTAGGTAAGTTTTTTTTTCACTGTTCATATGATTGACTTTCAAAAACAATGATCTGTAGGTACAGTGCTAATATGGCTATAACATTGGAATTAAAACTAGGATTATTCAGAAAAAGGCCACATGTGGCTATAGAGCACTTAAGATATAACTAGTTCAAAATGAAATGTGCTAGTGTAATGTGCACATTCAATTTTAGAGACTAGGTACAGAAATAGAAAAGAAAAAAAATAAGATAAAGTAGCTCATGAGTACTCTATATTGATAACATGTTGAAATGATAGCATTTTGAACATGTTGAATTTAAATAGAGCATGTCATTAAAGTTTATTTTACTTGTTTCTTTTACATTTTAAAACCTGGCTACCCCCACATTTAAAGTTAAACATATAGCTCCCATGATATTCCCATTGGTTGGTGCTGCCTAGAGCATGTTCACTGGCTTCACTCATATATAGTTAAACATCTAGCTCCCATGGTATTTCCATTGGTTGGTGCATTCAGCAGATGAAGTTTCTCTTCTGTGAAATGGAAATAATAATAGTTCCTACTTCTTAACTTGCTTCTTTGTGCTCTTGCATCAGCGAGGTAATAGATGTGAGCTGTGCCTTAAACAGAGCCTGACTTCGAACATCAGTATACTTCAGCCTCACCAGTTCCCACAGGGAAATTTAGTTGACATCAAGACACCAACTCTTTCAGGAACAGGAGGAATGAATGAGTTCATGTGTACACATGGCATTCACTGTAACTTCTGGTAGTGCAATGAAGAGTGAATAGTCAAAGAAGAGTTCTTCCTTAAAAATGGCTAGACAAAAAAAATTGTGCATGCTTATCATGCTTAAAAAATGTCATCCATATGGAAAATAGGCAGTATGTTAAATATCTTAAATGATAGTAGTTGGATATAAACTAGTTGTGAAATCCAGCATATGATAGACAAGGGACAATTTGTGTAAAAAAGTTGTCAAACACCATATATTACATATTTAATGAATAATACAGACAATTCTTCAGAACAGGTCATAACCATAGGGCAAGGAACGATGAGGCTTGTAAAGAAGTTACTCCAAGCAAGAGTAGCAAATTGAGCAGCATACAAAGATATGAATCCAGGAGACATACTTATTTGGCTAGAGAGAAGTTTCCTACAGGAAATACAAGATGTAAGACTAAAAGCATAAATAGGTAGTAGCTTTTAGTAGAATGGGGAAGACTACTGTAAGGTTTCAGGGAGAAAACATGATAATTAGGGAGGAGTAATTTAGCAGATGATAGCAAAATATCCCAACTCCTCTAGAACTCTACATCCTTTGCAAAAGCAATGTTGTTCTAATTATTTTTACCTATATCTTCACATGATACCTATTCAGTTTTGTGAACAATTGGTCTTTCAATACTCAGGAAGTTCCTCAGTACAGGACACTGCTTTAGATCAGAATCAGAAAATCAGAATCAGAGCAGAATATACAACTAATTGCCATTTACTATTGAGAAAAATAAACTTATATAGGAAGGCTGATGAGAAGTGACTAAGTGATTATCTGATACTTTAAAGTTAAACTGATATAGCCACAGTTGGTTAAAAAAAAAAAAAAGGATGATCAGGGGTAAAATGAACAGTCATTTAAAAAGGTTTTCGTTTTTCTGTTTTTCTTTCTGGGCATTGATAAGAAAGGTGTAATTCAATGGAGCTGTTCTGTCTATAGAATCATTTAATCTTTTCTTTTTTAACTATCAAGAATAAAGCACAGATGTTAGTATTGAAAATACAGATGTTCACTGAAAATGATGCAAGTCTGCATTCTTTTTAGTCTGTAATGGTATTTGTCATCCATTTCCTCAGACTCAGATTAGTCCCAAAGAAGGGTGGCAAGTGTACAGCTCAGCCCAGGATCCTGATGGACGATGCATCTGCACAGTGGTGGCTCCAGAACAAAACCTGTGCTCCCGGGATGCCAAAAGCAGGCAGCTCCGCCAGCTGCTGGAAAAGGTAGATGTCCTGTGTTTTCTGTACATGTTTTATTGAAATGTACTATTTGGAAAAAAATGGGAAAGCAAGTCATGGTTTGAGTCCTTCCACTTGTCTGCTTTGTCAACCAACTTGTTTCTGAAAACATATCTCAAGCTTCAACTTCATTGCTTTATTTACATGGCTTACTTTTCCCAGCTGTTGTCTTCTTAAGCCTGGCTCTCTATACTATATCTTAATATACAAGTCTGTCTCTTTAAGAGGAAAGGAAAGAATATGAACCGAAGTCTTATTCTTTTTTTCATTTTATTTATTATATTAATAATATGTATTTCACATCATTGTAATCCCCCAGGGTCATCCACCACCTCTCCTCCCTGGCCACTCCTGCTGGTCCCACCTACCCATTGTGTACTTTTGTTTGGTTGTCCATATATTAATGAACCATTTGGTTTATGTCTTTTTCATTCTGACTTGCTTCTGCTACTTTTATTTCTTCTAGGTACATCCATGTTACCATAAAATCATCAAATGTATCATTTAATTGATAATGATATTCCATTGTGTATTTATACCACATTTGCCCTCCACAAGAGTTATAAGGGTTTAATAACGAAGATCCACAAGGAACTCATACAACTAAACAAAAACAAAACAAGAAGTTCAATCAAAAAATGGGGAGAACTAAAAAGACACTTCTTCAAAGAAGAAATACAAATGGCCAATATGCATGTGAAAAATTTCTCAACATCGCTAGCAATCAGGGAAATGCAAATCAAAACAACAATGAGATACCACCTTACACCAGTGAGAATGGCCCATATCAAAAAAACAGGCAACAACAAGTGCTGGCATGAATGTAGAAGAAAGGAACACACATTTTACATTTCACAGTGAAATGTAAACTGGTCTAGTCACTACAGAAAGTAGTGTGGAGGATCCTCAAACTAATGACAATGGAACTACCATTTGACCCAGCAATTGCTCTTCTGGGAATCTACCCAAAGGAGACTTTAATGTGGGTACAAAGGGACACCTGTGCTCAGATATTTATTGCAGCACTATTTATAATTGCAAGGACATGGAAACAATTCAAATGTCCACAAACAGACGAATGGATGAAAAAGATGTGGCATATATACACAATGAAGTTTTATTCTTATGTCAGAAAATTAGCCGCAACTCACAGGATCACACTAAACTCTTTGAACTCATATGTTTGTGTCACATTAACAATGTTAGAAGGAAGTTAAAATAATGGCATGAAAAATGCACGCTATCTGGACAGATAATGAATAATTTCAAGTATTTATCATCATTCTGTGAGCTATTTCTTTGAACATTAAGCTCTTCAGTCTCATTGGGTAGCATTCTATTCATATAATTTACTTAAGCAAGATCTGTTAGAATCAAATGCAAATTTTTTCCTTGATATTCTCTTTTACAAATAAAAGTCAGCTTATGAAAGGTTATGAATGTTTATTATGGAGAGAGAAAAAACAATGTATGGTTCTTTCAATTATTCTCACTCAGACTTTCACTATATCAAGTTCTGGATTTAGTAGGACATCAGCCAGACTGCTGGAAGTCTGACAACATGTTTGAATTGAAAATACCATCAGGGATAATAAGATAAATTAGGAGCCATGTGCTTTTAAAGGCCATCGTGTTCAGCAATTCATTCTGTGAGATATCATTTCCATGATGGCACTGAATAGCAACTTTTTAGAGAAGCTCGAAAAATGAAGGCCTTGACTTAGTTAACACAGGCTTTGCATCTTTAGTGTATGCAATTTCAAGCCTAGTCATAATAACTGTCTCCCACTGCCATGTAATGAAACTGCTTTGTGTTCATTATTTGGAAGTCAATCAATGCTCTAAATTTTATGAAGACATTGTTTCATTTTTTTTTTATACAGAGAAGAGTGTTTCCTCCCCTTCTCTAAAGAGTTATCATCAATTAGTTCTCTCTTTTTAAATCCTTTTTTATAAGATTCCTTCTTCTCTGCACCATCACTATCCACCCCCCAGATAAAAACATATGTCATTTACGATTCAGTTAATGACTCAAGTTAATGTGCATCCTAACTGTTAAAAATCATGACATGTGAATTATGAGGATTATTCTCAGGTCTCATTTTCTAATCTTGATTTTGTTTATTTCAACCAAAAACATTCAAATATATAGTGTAATATTGTTTGGTGACTAGGGAAATTAATTATATTGGTAAAAAGAATTCAGTTTTTAAATCTAATGTTGCTTTTCCATTAAATGATATTTCCCTTCAGATTGCAAACTTTCTGTTTCAATCTTATTTTCTATATAGAAATATCTTTTTTTTAATATCCACTCTAGTGACAAATATGTTCTTAGATACCATAATCTTATTCATGGTTACTATTTTTCAGTAGAGCAATTCATCCACACATCCATGCATAGATTCAGCCATGTCTTAAAATCAGTTGAAAAATCAAGTCAAATCAGATACTATCCCTACAAGCCTAAAGTGAAATGTATTGTAGAACTATTATAAAACCAAGAATTGATGAAGGATGAATAAAGCACAAAAAATACAACCAAGGAATCTGACTGAAAGCAAGTATTGCAGTTAATACATTCACCCCATCTAAGATGCAATTTAATTTGTTCAATGTTTTAAAGAAATTCTAGAAAATCACACCTTCAAAAAGTCATTAATACCTAACATAAATACAAATAAAATTTATTAACAAAATCAAGATCACCATCCTCCCCCCCGCAAAAAAAAAAAAAAAAAAAAAAGACATTTGAAACAGTTTCTTACACAAACAGAACTAGGCCTTGCTATGTTCTCTGTATATAGTTGAATAATACCAAAAGACAAGCATATATATTTGTTGCAGAATAAGAGCACATTGACTATAAAAGAAAATCTCCAAGAATTTTCTTCATTTTGCCCGAATTGACATGAACCTACTTGACTTGGCATTGTTGCATGACAGTTTTTCCTAAAGTGTGATTTCTTTCCTTTTTTTTTTTTTTGAAAATAGAATACTGACATCATCCTCACCAATAATATACTTTTTTAATAATTTATTTATATATAAATTTCACATCTCTGTGATCTCTGGGGTTCACCCCCCCTCCCTGACTTCCTACCCTGTCCCATCCACCCCTGCCCCAGGTAGTGTACTTCAATTTGGTTGTTGGCTTGTTTTGACTTTTCTTCATGGATTTTTGTTTATCTTTCCCATGTTCCATATAGTAGTGAAACCATTTGGTTTTCTGTTGTTTTTTTTTTAATTTGTTTCTGCTATAATGAATTCTTCTAAGTCCATCCATATTATCATAAAATCATCTAATTTGTCATTTTTAATTGATGAGTAATATTCCATTGTGTGTATATACCACATCTTTTTCATCCAGTCATCTGTCTTGGGACATTTCAGTTGCTTCCACTATTTATAATTGCAAGGAAAAATAATATAATTTTAAGAAACAAAGTAGATATTTCACTTAAAGATTTCCATCATACAATTGAATACTAAAGGTTTTGTGAGACCCCACAATGAAAGAATCTCTACTTTTGTTAATCTGAAGGTTATCCAAACAAATTGAACTGTGAGACTTTTTTTTCCCTCAAGTAGTTTCCACAGTATTTATTAAAGAGAGCAGAAACCTAAATTTGTACTTAAGTTCATAAAGGCATCAGACATTTTCTTTATACAAAGAACCAAGACAAATAAAAAGCTTAAAAACAAAAGACGAGGAAATGAACCTGCCAAATGATGTTGAATCCAAGCAGAGACATATAGTAAAGCATCAGAGAATCAAAGACAAGACTAACAGAGAAACCACAGCAAACAATTTCCCTTCCTAGAAGTAGAATCATGGAGAATTTAGTGTCTGGTATCATCAGGAAACTGTTTCTCAGTGGGTCTTAGTAGTCAGTAGGAAACTAAACAACGCAATGCACAACTATCAAGAAAAGCAAAAGACAGCTCAGAGTCAAATTCTTACCAACTAGACTTCTTCATCTCTACTCATTAATCCAAGTGCAGGTCTTATAATTATGTATGCTTCCATCTAACAGAGGATCACAACCAAGTCTCAGCAAAAATTTTGAGCATTTTTCTACAACACAAAATTGAAAATTAGCTTGATAAAGTAAGTCAATGTCAAGTCAATGTCAAAATAAAAGACAGGCTATTTTAAGTTTATCGAGAATATCTCATCTGCCTGCCTTTTTCTCATTAAACAGAATCTGCCTTAATGCATAGAAATAATACAGCAATGCAGTTATACAATAAAGGTTGTAAACAAATGCCATATTCAAATATATATTTGCTTTAATATAACTGACTTTTCCTTATCCATGCTTAATGATAATATAGTTGAAAATTAATTAAAATAAAGCATTGCATTTATTCAAATGTAATGACTATGCTTTACTTGTTGTCTTAATAATTTTGTGCTGTATTAGTTTTTTTTTTCTAATGATGTTTTCTGCAAGCATAGATGAGGATAAGTTGAGAAATATCTGGAAACCATAGAGTAGTATTACAGCATAACCTGTGAAAGGAGAAGGAATCTGTCCTTAAAATATTAAAATATCAATTACCTGTTTTTCTGCTGGAAGACTAAGATAATTTTATCCAAATAGATATTTATTGAGCTATCATCCTGTGTAATTGGAAACAAAAGATGTGAATAAGTCACTACTTTCAACCACAGGGAGTGATACTCCATTCCCACTAATCATACATATTGCACAATTAGTTTTAATAGAAGCTAGAAAGCAGTACGTCCTGAAAAGACAGGATTTGTAAAGGACAGAATTATGGATCAAGACAGCAAAAAATGAAACTGGAAAATGTGTTGTGCCCTGACAGGAAAACTGGAGGAACTAATCAAGCCAAGATAGAGTTCTCTGCCTTTCTGAATGGCCCCAGTTCTGAATTTATCTGTGATGGACACTAAACTTTGTGACTATCTGATGACAAAAATTTGTCTCTAAAAAAATCAACACCCCTTTATTTATACCTCATAGTTTTTGTAATAAAGCTAACTTTTTACTTAGTACCTAAGTAAACATTTAAAAATAAATGCTTACAAATAAATGGAAAAACATAAAAATATACAACAGATTAAAACTCAACTGAAACCCCATGACTAATTTTTATTACTTCTCTCCTACACTTTACTCCATACCAGAAAACTAATATAAGCCAACTAATTTAATCTTCTAATCTTTTCAAACATTTCTCCATGATTTTTTGTTTATATGCTCCATTTTCCTTTATGTATACTTATGTGCATGTGTGTGTGAGAGATCTGATTTAGAATAAAAGGTCTAAGTATATAAAGATATTTACATTTACTTTTCTCACTTGTTCGTTTTCTCCTGGAAATCCTCATGTGTTGAGTGGTACTCTTCAACATTCAGTCAAGATGGGAATCTAACAGAGATCTTGATAAAATGCACACTGATTCAGTAGCTCTTTCATGTGTTCCAAGATTCTGTATTTCTGATAAGCTTTCAGGTGATGCCAATATTTTTGATCAGTAGATGCTATTTTAAGCACCACAGGTATAGAAATCAACTTTATTCTTTGAGTTCCCCTATCATTTTTTTTTTAATTTTATTTTCAGGTTGTTGCTGCCACAAAAACTAGAAGGTCTTTTCTTTCCTCATTTCAACATTCTGTATAGGTCACCTAAATCCTACTAAGAAGCTTGGGACTCAGTGAACCTTGGACAGTGCCATCAGCTTAATATACCTGTGTTTCTCACATGCCAAAAACTTGTTATCATTACCATTTGTAGGTCTCTTAAACAGTATCCTCTCTGAGTATCCCAAAACTATCACCACCAGTCTTAATCAACTGGTTCTCACCCCAGGGAGTACTTCAGATGTAACTGCAAGAATGAGCAAATCATATGTCTGCTAGACACTTTACTACTATCCATAATTGCTAAGTATCACAAAAATTTAATAAATCAGATTTGTTCTCATAGAAACTGTTTAACATTTAACTGATATGGGTATTACAAGTTTTAAAAGCCTTGGAATGAAAAATCTATTTTTAAAATTCATTTTTCTTATTTATTAGATTCTTATTTAGATTCAGTCATTTTTAATGTTAGCATGCCTATCTTATTTCCTGGCTAGGTATAATGTTCTCTGAATGAAATTTTCTGGGTATTTATCATGAAGAATTGTCCTACTACTAAAAAGATGTGTGGAAATGCAGTTGTAGATTTGACACTTTGAGTTCCTAATGTTACTTTTACTGCTTCAGTAGTGAATGAATATACCTGTAAACAGACTATAATGTACAGTTAATGTTCATGTTTAACAGGTCCAGAACATGTCCCAGTCTATTGAAGTCTTAAATTTGAGAACTCAGAGAGATTTCCAATATGTTCTAAAAATGGAAACCCAAATGAAAGGGCTGAAGGCCAAGTTTCGGCAGATTGAAGATGATCGGAAGACACTAATGACCAAGCATTTTCAAGTAGGTTTGACTTCTACAATCTTGTCAATTCAAATGAGATGCTGAGTGCCATGGACAGCCAGCATGACACTCAGCTAGAAATAACTATGCCTTGGCCCATGCATGCAAGGTTAAAGACTCATTGGGGATGTCAATCATCTTTCCACTGAAATTGACCATTAGCTGGTAGGAATGCATGGAACACTTGCTATAAAAATAGCCTTATCCTCCTGCAGCTACGTGGAGGCTTGAGATAGATTTGCAGGCACTTGAATATCTAAAACAAGGAAAATCTCACAGAAAATGACAAAGTAAATATGTCATTTTTCTGATAATATAATGCCCTGCTAATGTGAAGAATAATGAATGTAAATATACATTACTAAAAGAGGCAACCATACAATTACTACGAACATGTAAAAACAGAATTGTTTCTTAATTTTATAAAGTTTTTTGCACGCTTCAAATTGTTGATTAGCAATTATCTAGGCATATCAAAAATGTATAAAGAGTACTTTTTAAGCAAGCTATCTGATTATGAGACTGTCACAGAAAAAGAAAACCCAACTATGATAATGCTTTTTAAATCTTTATTACAAATAGTGTACATAGCAAAGTCTTAGCACAGTTTATAAGAGGCAACTGTGGTTTCATAAACATTATAGCTTCTGTTTCCCCAGCCAATTAGGAAGTGAGAATCATTGCAAATGGAGAAGAGTGGGCCTGAATGGAAACACTCAGTCAAGCATTAGAAGTGCTTTTCACACATAATGGTGAAGGGCAGAGACTTAATCAGTGATATTCAGCAGGGTTTCCACATAACAGAGCTACATGATAGAAACTTTGGGGTTTTATAATTTTCCTCACTGGTACTCAGGAGCCAGAATAGAGAGGTGTAGAAAACAGTCTTGCACTGAACCAGTTTTAAGTTTATGAGAAAGACACTAGGAGTAACCAAGAGCAAGAACTTGGGGGTATTGATGAGAGGGGTTAAATAGATGAATTAGGAAGCATAAGATCAAGAAAGAAGCAAACAAGTTCAGAAAGCTAAAACATGAGAAAAAATTAGAACAAGACATAGAAGACAGGATGAATTGAGGATTATTCAAAATAACAGAATGAGTAAACAAAAAGAACAGAGAATTGGGAGTAGGGAGAGTAATGGAGAATTTAATATACTATTGAGAATATACTATTGTACATGTATTGGGTCCTCTGCTGAATACATCATGCATCATCTTTCTTCTATGAAAGACAACAGACAGTTAAAAATTGATAGTAACTGGAGATATGAACACCAGTGAATCAATTTTGGCTTGAGAACATCAGGGACAGATTTGACAATATTTAAGAAAGAATTTTTGGAGTAGCATTTTCCCCCACCAAAAACAAACATTAAACCATCATGGTGGATCAAGAAAATGGGAATGCTTCAACGTCAGTTTTTAATGTTTGGATTTCAGGTGTAGACTAGCAAGCAATGACCTGAGAGTCAGATGCTGAGACCATCAGCGAAGTAGGAAATGGTGCCTGAAGAACATTACCAGAAAGGAAGCAGGACAGAAGGAAAGGAGCTCAGGGGGTCTGGTGCATAGTGAAAATCACTCAGGCTCAGTTGGATAATATGGAACTCTGTGATGCCAAGGGGCAGCTAGAGGGTGCCAGGGCTGGCAGGGTCAGAAAATATGATGGAATGGGCATATGGGCAAGCCTGGAGAAGACAGGAAGCAAACAGAAAAGCTTTAAAGCCAAGGAGCAAGGGCATAATTTGCCTATTCTATGAGTTAGTCTAATAGCACCCAAGCTCTCCACAGGAAAATTTAATTTTCAGGAAGCACCATAAAAATATATATTTTTAAATGAGCTCATGTAACCTAAATGAATATTGAAATTAAATGTCAAAAACCAACTAGTAGTAATGATAATAATGTTATTTTCCTGAAGAATTTTATATAGTCTATGCAAGGCTCCTGGAACATCAGGTATAGTCTATGTTATATGAATCTAGCAATAATCCTAGAAGGTAGGCATTTTTTTATCTCCATCATCAAGATGAGAAAGCTGATACACTAAGAGGTTGAATAATTTCTCCACATCACATATTTAATATCTGTCAGAACTGTAAAGTTCAATTCCAGCTTCTAAGACACTATAAAATCCAGTTTATTATAAACTAATAATTTTTCTCAGTACCAATGTTGCTTCTGCTCTTCTAGTAGATGTCAGCTTCTCAATTAAACAATAATAATAAAATAATAATAATAATGTTTAGAATATGTTGAACTAGTGACTGAAACCATGAATCTGTTTCTGTTCTTGGGTCTTAGTCAAGAAGAATAAATGATACACTCCAAAAATGACTTTACCATCAAAGAATACTTTCAAATCAGAAGAAAATCCTTCACTGGTACACTATTTTCAACTCATCAAGACCCCTAAATAGGTTTTTATCTTCTACTCTCTAAGATGAAAAGCTTATACTAGCCCTCCTTCTTGAGGTCATTATTCTTAGATGAAGAATCATTAATGGGAAAAAACAGTCTAGCCACAGCACTTGCTGTAAAGAGTAACAGGTAAAAGTGAAATTCTAAAAGGTATTAGCAAGCTTAGATCCATGCTGTTCTACTTTAACCTTTGAAATGTTTGTGTTCCCCCCCCTTCAGTTGGACTTTCTACTGCTTAAGTGCTCAGAGTTTCACAACTGACTGCTAATAATCAAATTATGAAATTTTAGAAAGTTTCAAAAATACAAATGTCTAATTATTTCTGAATCCAAGGTGGAAATGCCACCAAAATTTTGACATCCCTTTGTTCTCTTTTCAATATTCCCTTAGTAGAATGAAAACTCATTATAATGGGTGCTATAATATGCAGCAAACAGGACTAACAGAACTCTTCTCATTAAAGTTCTAATGAAGCAGTTGTGTCTTCCTGTAGGGATGCCACAAGATGCTCAAACTAATAAGTTTATTTCAAAATGAGCCACCAAAATGAGCAAAGCCCTGCAATTCTCCCTTATGATTGTGATATTTATGAATCTTACTCATTATTCAGATTCTCTTTCCCTCCCACTCAACATGAACATATAGACAAATTCAGAGTAAGTGGAAATTTCCTCACAAGAAACATAAGCCTATAAATCAGGGCAGCAATGGGAGCTCTTGCTATTTTAATGCACCTGTAGTAATAACATCTTCTAAATGCAATTTTAAAATGCAATTTTCAGTTCCTTAAATTAGCGTACAGCATGGTTTCTGACAGCACCTATGGATTATTCTCAAATGATCATCCCTGGACCAGTTCTTTCCAAAAGTGATATCATCTGCAATAAATCCCAGCTGAATCAAACATGAAATATTTTCACTGACCAAGCTAAAGGAAAAAGAAGTAACAATGACATGTCTAGAAACTGAAAATGAAAATACAGATGTGACTCAGTCCCATGATGAGTGAGGGTCACAGCAGCAACATATACCTCTTGTTCTCTATATGAAAATGAACATTTCAGTTTCAGACAAGTCTGTATAAATTGACTCTTTTGTTGCATAAACAACAAGTACCTTTGTCCCTGAAAGAGTTAATTCCCCACACGGGTAAGCAGTTTTGCCTTACATAAAGAGTTCTAAATTATCTATGCTAAGGCAAATGGAGTCAGAGTATGAGTAATAATTCAAAATGGTAAATAGCAACATACATTTCTTTAAGCTTTGAGAAGCTTTGCATGATTTATTATCCTTGCCAAACTTATTTTCCTAATGATGTTGTGTAAGAAGGATATTAAAAAGGCAAGGAGTGCCTATGTACAATGGAAGGACAGAGAGGTAGAAAGCTATGATTGGAAAAATTCCAGTAGGGGAAAGCTACTCCAGGATCCAAATATTCCTGTAAGTCCTCCTATAACATAGATAACTATTAAGGGGGTAATTAGACTTAACTATATATGTATAGGATATTCAAACTAATTCTAATAAGTCATTAGAAAGGAATCCTTCTTATACTTCTAAATGAAATATACTGTTCACTTCATAGAATGTTACCAGAAAGAGAGACAAGACATAAATCCATAATTGCTGCCATAGGAAGTCATTCTAATTATGATAACTATCCATTTGTTTTATAGGAAAGCATGGAACCATTTAAAGAGAGGTTCTTACTTTGAAATGCTGTGATAAGCGGATTTAAACTAAGGATCATGTGGCTACTTACATTCTCACAAAATACCTAATTTCAAACAAAAATCATCAAGGAATGTGGAGTCAGTTTTAATAATCTCTAAGTAGCATATTACAAAGAACAGCACCTCTTGTTTAAATAACCCTCAGGAACAATCAACTGCTTTTCACAGGAATTGAAAGAGAAGATGGATGAGCTCCTGCCCTTGATCCCTGTGCTGGAACAATACAAAACAGATGCCAAGCTGATCACCCAGTTCAAGGAGGAAATCCGCAACCTGTCTGCGGTTCTCACTGGGATTCAGGAGGAAATAGGTGCCTACGACTACGAGGAACTCCATCAAAGGGTGCTTAGTTTGGAAACCAGACTTCGTGAATGCATGAAAAAGCTAAGTGAGTAGAATAGTTTCATTTGTCTACCTTACATTTTAAAGTATTTCTAATGAAAACTACATTCTTCTGTCTTGCAAGTAGTTATAAATACCTAACTATAGGAAAGTCAGTGCCATGCTGTTAAGTGTAAATTGTTTCTTAATGACCAAAGCATGCTGGGGTACTCATTGTGATTTGAACAACTTTTGCCTGCTTTTTGAGCATCCTGTGAGTGGTGGCTTGTAAGGAGTCTGAAAAATCTAGTCTATTCTATGGAAAATATTAATGGAAATTCAGGTCTTCTTGCAGACAGAAAACAATGCTCAGTCATTGCTAAGCATAGAGAGTTGTTTGCTTTGTTTGTTTGTTTGTTTGTTTGTTTGTTTGTTTGTTTTGATAGTGGAGACAAGGGTAACAGAAATTACCCTGGAACAAAATGAGAAATAGTAAACCAAAGCTGTTCCTCTCCTATACTCTTATCCTCAGCTGCTCTAATTGACTCAAGAAATAGAAAGGCAGCACTCAAACAGATAACCATTATTCTGAAAGGAGCCACAAACATGACACAGGTTATAGACCTTAGATCTTAAGTTCTAAGATACATGCTTCAACATGGTCTATTTTCTAATGCTTGCATCACCTCCATGAGCTAATTATTCGATGGACTTCATCACTCTCTGTAACTCAATGAAAAATAAATAAATTGTAGTGAATTGAATAAGGGGCTGTGGGAAGGGGGTATAAGTCCATTTAACAAAGGTTTTTTAGTAGTTAAATGTCAAGACAGGGAGGGAAACAAAACCACATAAAAGTGTTCTCTCAAGAGAAGGAAAAATTTCTCTGGACTAGAAGTGAACTGGGTAGTGGATTAAAGAATTTGAAAAAAAAAATCAAAGAATGTCTAAGAATATAAACATTCAACATTTGAATTACTTATATGGATATTTTAAAGATGACTAACTTTATAAATGTCATTCAAATGATTAAGGAATGAGCTACAGTACGAAAAGGTTGTATTCAGTGATCACAGCTTACAAGTAATAGAGGGAGCAGCTATATCAGATGTCCCACTTTCTTCCTGGAGAGATTACCAGGAGAAACCAACACAATTAATCAGTAGGCAATACCATACATTCTAAGGCTAAATGCACCTAAAGTCTTAGCTCCTTATTCCTCAGCAAAGAAATCCCAATTTTCCACCTGTAACAATCGATTCCAGATGATTCCAGAACTTGATCCTCTCCACCCACTATCTACATTATCAGTGAAGGGATTTCTTGAACTATGAAGATGAACATATTTTGCTTCGCTTATACTCTCCTGTGAATTCCAGGTACCCATGGCCTACAAGGAACTTATGTGTGACCCTCCCTACCTGTGTTTGGGATCCAGCCCCTTCTATTGTCGCATATCTTGTCACGTGTGCTTGGCACTCGATCCACAGGGGTATATTGAGATGCTGTTTATTTCCTCTCCTGAAAACACTTTATCCACTCTTTTCTCTTTCTCTCTGCATTTTCACTGTTCACATATGTGACAAGCTCCTAACCATTCTTTACATCTCGGTTTAAATGCCATGTCTCTGAAGAATCTTTTACTTTCTTTCCTTGGGTTTCGTACATTCCCACTATAGGTACTCCCAAAATTCAATGCTTCACCAATAATTGGACTCTTTGTGCTTCCTGGTCATTGCCTGTGTAATTGGATATCTCTCTGGCTCATTTTTGTTTCAAGAGAACAATAACAAGATTTATGTTGCTCACTCTAAATCTCGTATATTCCAATGCCTATAAAACTTCCCAACAAAGAGAAATTATTCAGTAAATATTTGCTGAATAAACTAATGCTAAAAGAAGCTCAGTGATGATTTCTAAAATTTCAATGGAGTAAATATTAGCTATTTCAAGAAGTGGAGAGCAATGTTTTATTTGTTCATAAAGATGTTTTCTAAGTCACATGTTTATGTCAAGATGGCACACAATCAACTAAGAATAAGTAAAGGAAAAGGTAAATAAATACCTCCATTATATACTTTGCTTTCATAATTCAGGTTTGCAGTTTGTTTTAAATACATATATATAATATTGTTAGCAATTATTAGTAACTAGAGAGAATTTTTGTTGGTTTATAGTTTATTCTTTTTAAATCAAGAAACACCTTTAGTTTGATGTGTATATTTATTACATAGTTCCCCAGAAGATGCTTTCACCAAGTAAGACAAGAGAAAAAAATTGCAAACCAAGAATTGTTAGAGTAACCTCAATATTTAAATCATTTTGGGGTTACAAAGAAGTTTCCAAATGCAAAGCATGTTGTATTAGCTCAGGGAATGACCACTTAAAATTTTTCTGAAAATGAGCAGGTGTATATAAGACTTTGATTTACTTTGGAAGAGTTTCCTTTGTAGTAGATGAACATTTGGGACCTTGAAAATCAATACATTCTGTCATTTACAGCCTCTACCATAAACCTGAGTCATAGGCTTCATATGCTGAGAACAGGTAAATACATGCCAAGTACAAACTGACTCTGTTGAAGCAGGCACAGATGAGAGAATGATTCTAGCTAATAAACCTTAAATCTTCAAGTGTGTCAATTATATTTTAAAGATCAGCATGGAAAACTCTTGAAGTTCATTTTAAAAATGAACTTTTACTTCTAACATGCATTGCCTCTAAGCTTATCTGGAAATTATATTTGCAACCATGAAGTAACACATCTCCAGCTCTTTCATAACCCTGGTTTGTTTATACCTAATCATCACAGAACTCTCCCCATATAACCTCTTCCAATATTAAAAATGATTTTTAAGGACAAAGAAATTTACTCTAAATGGACACAGATTTATCCTGTTCCTATATACTGAAACCTGAATAATCTTTCTGTTTTTAACATCTTAGGATTATGACCTATGTTATATATTTTGTGACATCAGACTTTTTATTAATTTCCCTTCCCTGAATCACAAAGTCAGAATGTGACATCAAATAAGCTGCATTCATATTTATTTTTAATTCATCAAAAACATAAAATCTAGTGGCCAATACAAATATCAATAAAATAAAAACAAATATAAAACTGGAATTTAAATTTATTACTTAATTATTACTAATGGTTACTTAATGGTTACTACATAAGTGAATTGGTATTACCTCAGGAAATACTGAAAACAGTTCTGACATAACATAAGTTCATTCCTACATGATCAGCAGCACTCATTTTCCTGCTCACTTAGTAAAGCGACTGCCTTACAGTGATTCTGTCATTCATATTTTTTGTATCAAGAACAAGGTACTTGTCTTTTTCATAGCTTAATCTAAACTGCCTACCAATAGTCATCTAAGCAAAGAGGAATTTTACTAATTGTACCACAAGACTTAATTATGGTGTAAAAATTATAGTTCAGAATTGTCTGTCCAGATGAGGCAGATTGCACCACCACAGCAAAGTATGTAGTCGATTGATCCCTAAGGAATTAAATAAATGACTCTTTATATTTCTCATTAGAACAGTTACTCCAGTATGAAAGGAGGTATTTGTATATTATATGTATATGTACTGATACACACATACATACACTTACAGAAAAAAATGTGCACATATACTTTTAAGTGAATGACATCGAGGTATAGTTCCTGCACTGAATTAAGTTGTTAACCCTTTAAAATTATTTCTATTTCCTGGGAATTGGTACAGATTGGACCTAATTATTTCTGAGAAACTTTTTTTTTAACTCCTTTCTGAGTTTTATCCACAAGTGCACAAATATCAAAGTATCAGGAACAGAAAAGCGATGTCAGTCAGCATTAGGACTGTTAGCAGAAAGTATAAAGGGGAGAAAAATCAATCCTATCAGGAGTTCAATGTTCCAAAAGGTCCAGATGCCACACACTCACATCTAGTAAGAAATCTAGTGACTATGGGGTTATTATGGTATCAGCAGTACAAAAATGGGAGACATCCCATTATATCCCCAAAAGATAAACCACCAATGTCTTCACATGAGCCTCTACCACACACAGCCAATTAGCAGATGGAAAAAATTACTGGACAAAAAAATAAAATTGCAACACAGATAGGTCTATTTCCACTCACCTTTTCAGTGGATTTACTTTTAGGAGAAAATGGCACAATATATATCACATGAATTGTAAGACACCAGAAAACAAAGTAGTCTCATTGCCTGCAAGGTGTAAGTTACTCTTCAACAGTAGAGAAGGCATCAAAGGAATGACAAGTTACTGGTATCACTAGGGGACCATTCAGCTTATATCTACCAGGGAATTTAAATTTTGAAGGAAATAGAAAGAAGGGGGAGGAGGGAAGAGTTTCAAAAGCAATGTACCCTAGTGGCCCACATGAGGTACAGTAATGTTCTTTCCTAAGTGCTTAATTTTCTCCCGTGAGAAACTGAATGAAATAAAGTCTCTTGTGCTTAATTAAATCACATTGCATTCTTAGACACGCGAAAGAAAATTATATGCATGTGAGATTTTGAAAAGTTTTCACGCACTCACGGAGATCATCAGCAGATGTTTAGTGTAGATTATAATTAGGCTTTCCAACTTTCAGGTCTTCTAACTTCCCCACCTGCACCCCCTAAATTTAATTTTAGGGCAATGGTTTGGTGCCATCTAGTGAAACACAAGATACATCCTTCTAGGAAAACAAACAGTTTCGAGGCTTCATTAATAGAAAGCTCAAATGCATTCCAAACTTGAGGTCACAAGTGAAAAACCTTGGGTTGCTGTCTTCAAGTTTATTCCAATCCATATTTTAAAACAGAAACCAAACTGTCTATGTAGTCATAGTTATTTGCATATTCAGCAAATACATTTCACTCCCCAGTGTGTGCTGGCATCTTGCCTGGTACGGGGGAGGCAAGGTGAGTGGCAGTCAGTCTCCCTCTACTGTCAAGAAGCTTGCATTGCAGTAGGGACAGGCAGAAGTCAAGAGTGCAGTTGCCCTGGCAGACTCCAGGGCAACTGTGTTACAAGTGTTTGTTCTAGTCTCTGTAAGAACTCAGAGCCAGGCATCATTACTGGCAACTTATGGGGAAATGATGCCCAGAAAGTTTAAATTAATTTGCCAAAGGTATGCGTTGGAAGTAACAACTTGGGTTTTTCCAAGTTTGATTGATTTTTCTATTTGCAAAATAGAAATTGATGCCAAATTAATTGCATCATTTTGGAAATACAACTTGACACCTCTGGGAACATGCCTCACTTACCCTCCACCCAAACGCCAGTCACACACCCCTATCACTCTCCCTTTCCTACCCCTACCTCCTAGAGGCAAGAACTTCAAATCCACATCCTCTTGAGTTCAAAGACAGCAGCTTTTTTTTTCTTCCTCCACACATGGTATTTTCTGGTGAATATATACAATAATAGAGAATTTTCTATAAGATTCCCATAAGTTTAGATTGGGAGTAAAACCAGCATCCAATCAACTACTCTAAAAACAAGCCAGAGCATCATTTTTCATTCTTAACCTCACTCACATGCAGCCCACTTCCATCTACTCTCTCTAGTAGACCCTCAACACTGCTTTTCTTGCATCCTCATTTCCAGCTGTCCTAGTCCAGAACATCATCTCTCAATTACATTACTGATGTGATCTCTTAACTACTTCCCTCACCTACAGTCATGGTCTCTCAACACTAGATATTTAGAAAAATCATCTCCAAATTAAATTCTAATCATAGTATACATGTGTTCAAGTGACTTACCTTTCATCTTAAATCTGAAAATTTTGAATCATCTGTTTTGATGACTGGCTTCTGATCAATTCTTTAACACTGTAAGCTTTAGCTATTCTAATCCTTCTGTTCCTTGATTTATACACATTTTGCATCCTCTTATGGGACAGTCTTCCTCCCCACCACTTCCTGTTCAAATTTCAGTGATTTGACACTTTACATGGCAAACATGAACTTTTTTGTGGAGTATTCTCTGCATAAAGTGGTTGGATTTCCTGCCATGCTCTATTACAGTCTCCTACTTTGCACATCACACCAAAAATGCCCAAATGCTTCCTTTTTAAAAATGTTACCTTCTTACAAATGTGCTGTCTCTGCTCTGAAAAGTCAGGGACCATCTTTTTTCCAGTTGAATCCTTGTAGGCTGTCATAAAATACCTGAAATATAATAGGTAAGCATTACTGTCTACAGCATCTTTGAAAACAAATATTTTTAAAATAAAAGGCTTTATGTTGCTTTCAAGGAATAAATCAATGCATTTCAAATGTGACACTTCTTTCTCACAAATGGAAAAATCTTTTGGGGGAAAAAAGGCAACAAAATTACACCATTTTTTCACTTTTATTTGGTTGCCATCTGTTCTTCAATGGCAGTATTTTCATTCCAAAACACCTGATGTATCATTCTACTTAGCACTTAAAGCAAGAAGCACTGAAAATGTCAATGAAAGCAGGAATTTATAAAAAAAGTCAAAGTAGGTGTCTGGGAACGAGAGGAGTGAGATTTTACTTGGAAAAGTAATGAGATAAATAAAAGAATATTCCCTCAAATTAAATTGAGATCTTTAAATAAGTCACATATTAAAGACAGTTCTTTCCTAGAATTCTAGATTGTAATATAGAATGGAACTTTTTCTGGTGTCCATGCATTTGGTGGAGTTTTGTTTCTCTGGAACCTTGGTATTGTAGTTATTTTAGCATTTGGGGCTAATTGGTATATTTTATCAGAAATTTATTTATCATTTATGTTTTATTTTATGTCATATTTTCCTAAATTAGAGTTAAGTTGCAAGATTTTGAGGACATAAACCTGTTTTCAAAGGCAAGCAATAATTGTCAAATTATTTGTGATTTCATAAAGCAATTAATTTGGATGTTAAATGGGCTTCATCTTAAGGTATGTTTATAATATAACCTTTACCCCAGAAAAAATTTTTCAGGCACTTTTTAAAAAAATAATTTAAAAGTAGAATTGAGTTAATTTTGGGAAAATGGTACACTCAGATTCATACTATCCTTGCTCTCACCAAACACCTTGCAGTGAAGTTTATTTGTGCAAGTCCTCCTTTTATAGCAATTGAATACAAAGGAAGACTTTGAATCATGTTGCATTGTTTCTCAACTAGTTTGCTACCCTTGTTATGTTAACTATTGTCCATGTTGCTCAGCTTCCAAGGTCTTCAAGGATAAGCAGGCGGAGAAGAGAAAAGGAAGCAGGAAATGAATAGAGGCTTGATCAAGGAGATTGTCAATTAGCACAGTTGGAGCGGACCTCCCTCAGAATAGGATGGGCTGTTTCTTTTCACGCGAGTGTTCTCAGTGGCTTAGTCAAATCTATCTATGTGTGTTTCTTGGGTCATCTCAAGTTCCTTATGCACCACACGTACTGAAAGTTCTGGTGCCCATCAGACACATCAGTTCTATCCCTCTACTATACATCAATCAATACTTCTATTATATTTATCCTTAGCTTCACCTTCCTTAACATGCTTGGTAAGGTTAGAGGTGCAACAGGTTAAAAAACATAAATAGATGTACTATCAAATGTATGATAGAGACAACTTATTTTAAGTAGCTTAAGTAGACAACATTAAAGATCAAATCATAGCTATTTATTGCTATATGGGTTCTTCTATGTCTTAAGTAAAAAGGAACAACAATCTGTCACAGAGAGATTCTCTAGTCCATTTAATTTACTTACATGGGCATGGCCTTAGGATTCAAATCCAGAAACTTTTAGTTCAAGATATTACAAAGTACAATTATATATAACAAAAATAAACAAAAGAGAAGACAGATGGGTTTTATGCTTCATTGATCCAAACAACTGCTCTTCCTTCTGAATTTCAAATGATACCTTTTCCCGAGCTACTGATTCATAAATACAGGCTGTGACTGTTTGTAAAAAATGTAATATCTAATAAGGCATTCAAGAAATAACATGGCCACTTTCTTCAACTCTCTGTTGAGTATAGTTTGTGAATATACTGAGCCAATCACATGCCATATATTAAAAAATGCTAATCATTTCATGCATCTTGCTGCAGACAGAAGAGCATAGCAGGGGAAAATCAATGAAGCAAGACTCTTCGCTTCCTTCTTTGCCATACACTCTTGTGGGAACATTTGTCTTCCAGGCATTTGGGGAAATTATCCTTCCTGTCTAGTTTCCTTTGTCCTCATAGAAAGTGAAAGTGAGATAGATAAAGATTTATTTGAACAAAAGCTAGTGTGGGGGAGTCAAGTAAAAGAAATGCATTTTATTGTTTATTTCACTTTATTTTTACAATGTCTGTCCTCCAACTGAACATGTGAATACAGAATGATAAGCAAAAAAGCAGGCACTTTTTAGAGATACCTGCAAATTCATTCTTACTAATTTCATGTGATAAGACAAATGTGAACGTAGAAATTCAATAACGTTTTAAGGGAATAGTCTCAGAGGAAATCCATCTTGAAAAATTTGTTGTCTTCTTTTTGCTTCTCCAGTATAAGAGTGGGTGATGATATAACAGAAACCTTCCAGATGTGTGTGTGTGTGTGTGTGTTTATTTTGCCATAACACAAATATCCCTTCTCTACATCAGCATATAAAAGTTTGCTAACACCATAGTCATTCATTGTTCCCTTAGATAGAATAACAAGATGTCAAGCTTCAGAACTTCCATTTGAGAGATGGGAACACTTCACTGAGACTATATTCATTATCCAACATATGATAATTTAATGCTGTGGCTTAAATTTAGAAACAGATCCACTTCAGCATTCTAACCTGGATGGAATATACTACATATAGAGCATTTCCTTGAAAATATGGTGGGAAATTGTGGAAGAATAAAGGAAAAATATGTTCTAGAAGGATAGTTAGAGGCATGATTATTCAAAATGACTACTCAGATTAAACTGTTTACTCATAAAGTCCTTTTATTTACTCTCATAAAATCATTTCCTCCTTTTCTACTGGATCCTTCCTACAAACAAATCAAAAAATAAACCATGTTATTTCTCTAATGACTTATTAGACATCACATTGTTTTATGAACAATCATAGCCTATATCTATCAATCAGTAGCTTTGGAAAAGACAGCATTTGAAATTCAGCAAGCAAACCTCACTTAAATAGCACCAGTGTAATACAAATTCCCTATAGCCTCATATTTCTCCAGTGCCATTTCTATTTTTCCCCCCTTTAAAGAACCTTCTATAGTTGCTGCTTTGTTTTACTTTTGCACTGTTCATTTTGAACCAGCTTCTGATCTCAGTATTCTCTTGAATATCTCAATATTCTCTTCTGTCATCCCCAGTGATGTCCTGCTGCCAGATTCCATGGTCACATCTGTGCTTTTTTATCTCATAGGCATCTCAGTGAGTAGTATCCCCACAGCACATTCTTCATTCTTCCATAAACAGCCCCTTTAAAAATTATGCTTACTTACAACCACACAACTCATCTAACCGTTTCCAGTTTCACTGGATTTTATAAAGAGCCATGATGTTCCAGAGCTCTGTGCTAGAATCCTTTCCCTTCTCTGTGCATGCCCTCTTCTCTCTACGGCAATATTCAGCCTCTGACTTCTGTCATCATTGTACTCAGAATTGTTGAAGGTGTCCTAAGGAGTTTTTGCTCTCTGGCTTTTTCTACCATCTTCTCAAAAGATAGATTCCTCATAGGCCACTTAAAATAATCTGCTGCATTATTAATTCTCCCTCCTAAACTCATTCCTTCCCCAGTAACATCATCTGAGTAAATAATCACAATCTTTGTAACTGAGCAAGTCAAAAATATGGACATAGTTCTATACTATTTTTATGTGAGATGTTATGTGATTCTTCTTACTTTCTATCCTACCTTCTAATTCAAAGCTTAGACCTATTAAATTTACTCCAAAAACATAACCTACATCTGTCTACTTTTTCTCAATCTCCATCGCAATGTCTGCCATCTTTCACCTGGACCACAGTGATAACCTTTGAATGGACACTTGATCTTTAATACAAGTAATCATCCATGTAGATTCATGAATGGCCTCTTTTTTTTAACTGTAGGTCTATTCTTTCATGCCCAAATCTTCTTTAAATTCTCCAGTAGTTTTCCACCATACCTAGAATAAAATATAATGCTCACTGATTTTGTAAAGTTTAATTATGTGTACTAATTTATACCTCTCCAGCCTATCTTTTGCTTTTCCAGGTTTGTTCTAGAATACAGTGACCTTTTTTCTTTTATTCCTGTTCTTATAACTCACCAAGCATATTCAACCAGATTTAGGGTCTTTGCAAACATAATAATAATAGCTAATATTTAGTAAATCATATGTATCAGACACCATCCTATACACTTAACATAGGTTTTCCATTTAATTTTTCCCATCACCATGTGATATATTATTAATTTCATTACCCACGAGATAGAGATTAAAAAAATATTTACTCTAACACAACCTAATATATTTAACAACCTAACACAATTCCCAATCTTTCTTCATCAAATTGACTTATATAATATCAGCATTAAATGTATTCCTGCCTGGTATAGTTAGTTTGATTTCTTGTTGATTTATTCCCTCTTTCTTCCTATCAATATGTAAGCATCACTTTAAAAAGAAAAGGTGCCCTGCCATTCTCATCATTGCTATTCTGTCTCCAAAAGTAGTGCCTGATATTCATTAAGTCTTAACTGAATTAATGGATAAATGAATGAATGAAGCACTTTTGTCTGAAGACTAACTCTATCCAAAAGCCCTTCTTTAAATATGTGTTTTCTAGGATCAAGTATTCTAACAGTGTAAATGAAACATATTAACTAACCAACAGAACAAGTTCACCTAATATGGAAGAACTTTATGCAAAGTATTTTATCCATGACTCAAGGAAGAGTAAATGTCATAGCTCTACATAATTGCCACAAGTCTTTTTTTTTTGTTTTCACAATATTTATTGAGATATAATCCAATAAACATTTTCAATGCACAATTTCAGATAAAGAAATGATAGTACTCATTTAAGATAAAGACATTTTTTTAATTGTTAATGCTCTGGTTCATTACTCTTTCATTTCAAGTATGCTCCTTAGATTAATACTACAAAACTGATTTCTTCAATGTAATTCTGATATAGAAAATTGTAGCAGACCAAAGGCAAATCCAGAGTGGTGACTGGAATACAAGGCTGACACGGCATATTGTGAACCACCACGCAGAGCAGAGACAGCTGATGGATGTCACACATGGAGGAGCATGAGAAAGGGGAACGCACAGAAGAGAACCCAAAGCCTGCAAAACATGCCTTCATAAATGTGCAGAGGCTCTAGCCTGGCTAGAGGATCAATTTGAAATATATTTCTTTAAAACCAGAGTGCACGTAGTTCCACTTGCTTATTCCAAAAATTGTTTACTCTGGATTTAAAAGTCCATTCACTGAAATCTCAGAGAAAAATGTGCAAAATTATATAGACTTACTATTATATAGAGATTTCCTTTACACGGACATTAAGAAAGTAAAGGACTGACACTGAGTAGTTTCACTTATTTGTGAAATTTAAATAACCCAAGAAAAACAAATAGCATATCCTAGAAAAAATAATTATTTATCATTTTAATGACATCTTGGGCAAGAAGAGAGATAGAAGTATGTATGAACCCATCATCTTAAACCAGAAACTTTTTTCGTACCTAAGAAAAATAACCACCTATTTTGTTTTATGGTGTGTTCAAGGGCTGTGATGTCTTTTTATCTATTTCAGCACATTTCTACTTGAAATGTTCATGCATTTACCATTGCCTATGATTTTAGAAACATCTTTGTAGGACACCTTATCCTGAAAACTCATATTACTTTCACTTATTATGCATTCAGAGAATAAACACAACTAGATCTACTCAGAATACATTCACATTTTTCAAGTTCAAATGATACTTTATTCATATGTTTTTGTGTATTTTATACCAAGTAGAGCTGACATATTCTAAATATATTTAACCCTAAGGTATTGCTACTCAATGTAGATAATGCCATAAAGTTTTCAGAATCATAAGCCAAGTTTATCAGATTTAAGGAAATTATAAAGTAATTCCCATCTATAAAGATGCCATCATATCTAATTTCTTTCATAAAGGAGAAAATAATGTATTAGACTCAGGTTTCATGAAATCTTAGAGATTACTAAATTTGTATTTATCACTGAAGTAATGGTACAAAATATAATTATATCATTCATCACCTTCCTAACTGCATAGCTTAGTATTCTGCCAGTTACAAATTATTCTTGAGGAACTTATATAAAGAAAAATGAGCCAAAAATATGCTTCAGGCTAGAATTAGTTTGTCCTTGATTTGCCATAGGGATCTGCTCTTCCCTTTTCAAACACACAGGAACTAACAGGAACAGAAATTTGTCAATTTTAAGGATAGGCAAAGGTGGATGGAAGAAACATGGAACAAATAGGACAAAAAATTTAAGAAAGGCAAATAGATAGAAATGGACAGGAAAAGGCCAAAGGTCAACATTTAGATTAGACTGATATTATTGTCTTTTACAATGTGGGTAATAGGTCATTTTTAAATTTTGCTGTTTAAGGATCGCACAAAGTGATTGAGTTTCTGTTTGGTGTAAGTTTTGACATTTGTGAAGTCCAGCTTTTCTTAAAATCTTATTGACAGACAAGGTGATACAATATTACAATTTTTCAAGATAGCCATTGTTTTCTTATCATTCATTGATTCTGTGAGACCCAATTGTCAGCATAAGGCATTGACCTTTCACAACTCTGCCTCTTGCATGGAAACTGCAGTTGAATTTCTATTTTCTATATTTTCACAGGAACTATTTACACAAATTGACCACCTTGCTGAGCCTTTTCTGACTTGTACAAATTCACCCAAGTATGGAATTACAGGGATGGGTCGGGGTGGGAAATGGAGAGCTGGCAATCAGGTAAAACAGGTCCTGGACAATTCCTGATTTTTCTCATTTCTTTATTTAGAAGAAGCAGCTGCTGAATTGGTATCATGATAATGACTTCTCTCATGTATTTCTTTCCAGAGTGTACAAACCATTTCCAATTTTACAATTCCACACTTCAGTCTTAGAGCATTGGCAAAGCAACTATTCATGGTGCAAATTATAGTCCAATGCACCCACTGCAAATGATTTAGAATATGTGCAATTAATTCCACAAATCTGCTTTGTTTTAGGATGTCTTTCTTTGCTCTTAGGGTGAGTATGTTGCAAGAATCAATGGCCATGTTCTTCCAACATGTTTATGTTTCTCTAATTTCAGCATGTGGTAAATTGATGAAAATCACGGGCCCAATTACAGTCAAGACATCTGGAACTCGGTTTGGTGCCTGGATGACAGATCCTTTAGCTTCTGAGAAAAACAACAGAGTATGTTGCACCCACAAACAATTTTTCTTAGAATTATACTTTATTTACATTTTGTATCTACTGGACTATTCATTATTCTAAGAGTATTAGTTTCAACTTCCAAAGTATTATCTCATTTACAAATATGTTCAGTTTAATAACATTACATCTAAAGATATATGGCAAATTCTGTGTATAAAAAAATCATGAATATAATGAATCTAACTTTTCTAGTGTTAGTCTTATTTCATGCTTGAAAAGGGAGAGTTATAAATACACCTCTATATTAGTCACAAACTTTTGGAGAGTAATTTCATAAATTGACAATGTCTGTCTTATACAATCAATACACTTGACACATCATAAACCCCATTTATGTTTTATAACAAAACTCGCTATACATCAAGATTATATCCACATGAGATGTGCAGTTTAATTAGCAATATGGTTTCAGTAAAAGGTAGTTGTACGTAAAATCAATTCAATGAGCAAGTTTTACTAGAAGGTTTGGTGATATCTATTAAGCAGAAATAAACTCAATGTATAAAAGTCACCATACATTTTTCAGAGCATGAGTGGAATACATTTGTTTAAGGTGATACTTTTTGCATTCACCTCTCATCTCATTGAAGTGATTTGCATTGGAATATGTTTGACTTACACAGTAATAAATACCAAATGGCCAAAACTAACTAACTAAATAAATAGTCTCAAGGCAACACAACCACTTGCTTCCTTTCTACACAGACTATGCTACTAATTGTGCAAAAGTTTGTAGTAGTATCACATTGCAGCAGGTTAACAGCCAGATAAGATGACTTCCAGAGCCTGAGAATGGTGATATTAATGTGCTGACTCTCACTGTCTTATTTATTTTTTTAGGAATTCTTAGAAAAGTAGAGTTTAGTCACGCCATTTATTTTTCTTTCTTCTCAGGTCTGGTACATGGACAGTTATACTAACAATAAAATTGTACGTGAGTACAAATCAATGGCAGATTTTGTCAGTGGAGCTGAATCAAGGACATACAACCTCCCTTTTAAATGGGCAGGAACTAACCATGTTGTCTACAATGGTTCGCTCTATTTTAATAAGTATCAGAGTAACATCATCATCAAATACAGCTTTGACATGGGGAGAGTGCTCGCCCAACGAAGTCTGGAGTATGCTGGCTTTCACAATGTGTACCCCTACACCTGGGGTGGATTCTCTGACATCGACCTAATGGCTGATGAAATTGGGCTGTGGGCTGTGTATGCAACTAACCAGAATGCAGGCAATATTGTCATCAGTCAACTCAACCAAGATACCCTGGAGGTGATGAAGAGCTGGAGCACCGGCTATCCCAAAAGAAGTGCAGGGGAGTCCTTCATGATCTGTGGGACACTGTATGTCACCAACTCCCACTTAACTGGAGCTAAGGTGTATTATTCCTATTCTACTAAAACTTCCACATATGAGTACACGGACATTCCCTTCCATAACCAATACTTTCACATCTCCATGCTTGACTACAATGCAAGAGATAGAGCTCTTTACGCCTGGAACAATGGTCACCAGGTCTTGTTCAATGTCACCCTTTTCCACATCATTAAGACGGAGGATGACACATAAACAAATGTCTTTTTTTTTCATTGATCTAAACAATGATACCTATAATAAACTCTATAGAACCCCTTCTGTTTTTTTTTTTTTTTTTTTTTTTTTTTG